>JXPL01110562.1:0-13000 GCA_001015235.1 Sphyracephala brevicornis | reverse complement strand
AACTCACTCACATACACATGCAAACAATTACAAAATTTCATTACGTACATTGATTCGAGATCGGAAATTGAATCGATCGAACTCAACGAAGATATCCACAGCAGCAACGACTACACCAACACCAACACCAACACCAAGAAACGACAATGACAACAACAACGGTAACGACAACTCACGAAACTTACTTCGCAGGTCAAGTATGCACTTCGCGCCTCATTAGCTTTGTGTACTCTCGTGCGGCAAGTTTAGAGCAGAAATTCGCGGATGTGGCTTTCTATTTAGCATTTACGAGATAAAATTTAATATCTTTTTGTAATAATTATAAAATACTTTTGATTGTAGTGATTGTCGCACTGAAAATCGTTGTACCGTAAATAAGTGAAAGAACAAATAAAATGCGTTCCAATGCGCAATCCACTCGGGAAAATGGCAGCACCGATTCGAATATATCTCTGGATATACCAGCAAGCGGCTTGTACAACAATTCCACTGATTGCATAGTGCAAGATGATGATCCGAAGGACACGCGTGATTGCTGGCAAATTACGGGCGATTGGATAAAGAAAACTTCATCGAATGTGTTCCGAAAAAAAACACTGTACAAGCGTCTGCCGATATTCACTTGGTTACCCAAATATGATCGACGGGACTTCGTTGGAGATTTGGTTGCCGGCATAACAGTGGGCTTAACTGTGATACCACAAGGATTGGCATATGCAGGCATTGCCGGTTTGGACTTACAGGTTAGTATACGCGCAATTTGCTGGTTTGCCTTGGTCATTGTGTTGGCGTTTTCTTAACTAAACAAACTTTCACTGCGTTATTTTATTTTTGTCATTAAAATTTTTAAATAATAAAATGCCTAACTTCAAATTCCATAACTCAGAGAGTTTTTGATGAAAAAATAGAACTGCTTTTCTCTGATTCCTTTGTCCTCCTTGGAGATTCGAGGTAGAATATTTCAATGCGCTAATGAAGTTTTTAACAATAAGACAAATCGAATATTGAAATGAAAAACACTTAAAAAATGTTGTTCTAATTGCAGTACGGTCTCTATGGTTGTTTTTTTGGCTGCTTCTTATATATTTTTTTGGGATCAAGCAAGGATGTGCCTGTAGGACCAACAGCTATTTCAGCGCTGCTCACATTCCAAACAGCGCAAGGTAGCTGGGAGCGCGCAGTGCTGCTTACATTCTTAACAGGTCTTATAGAAATAAGCATGGGTCTTTTCCAACTAGGATTTTTAATAGATTTCGTATCGGGACCTGTTAGTGCTGGCTTCACTAGCGCAGTTTCGCTGATTATATTTACGTCTCAGCTGAAGGATATACTTGGTGTAAACACAAAAGGCGATACTTTTCTAGATATGTGGATTTCTATTGTGAATGACATTGGAAACATTAGCTGGTATGATGCGGGCCTAGGACTTTGTTGTATCGTGGTGCTGCTAACTATGCGGGCTATGGCAAGCACGACCTTTGGACCCAAAGAGGGTAAGAAAGGTTGGCAAAAGTGTTTGACAGGAGTATTCTGGTTGATTGGTACATCGCGTAATGCAGTATTGGTTTGTGCAGCTTCTGGCATTGGTTACTACCTAATCAATTCCGGCACTGATATTTTCCGCATGGTGGGCTATGTGCCTGAAGGGCTGCCAAGTTTCCAATTGCCACCGTTTTCTATGAATACTTATACCAACACGAGCACTGGTGAAATAATAGAAACACATGAGAACTTTGGCCAAATGGTGAGCAGCTTAGGATCTGGATTGATAGTTGTGCCCTTGATATCACTCTTGGAGAATATGGCTGTTGTGCAGGCTTTCGGTAAGCTTTAAATGTGATATTAAGTGAATAGAATCCATAATTTTGTTTTAACTTCAAATAGCAAATGGCAAGCCTTGTGATGCTACGCAGGAGTTAATAGCTGTAGGCCTTTGCAATGTGGCGAATTCATTTGTGCAAGGATTTCGTGGTAATGGCGGCATAGCACGTGGTGCTGTGCTAAACGCCAGCGGCTCCCGTACGCAGCTTTCGAATTTATACACTGGCTTAATTGTGATTGTGGCTTTACTGTACCTGACGCCTGCTTTCTATTACATACCCAAAGCTACTTTAGCGGCTATTATTGTTGCCGCCGTCATCTTCATGATACAGTATCGGGTGGTGAAACCTATGTGGCGTACCAAAAGTAAATAATACCTCACTAATCGATTTTTAATTTGAATTTACTGACTTAATTTGGTTCATTTTTCTTCAGAAACTGATCTCATACCAGGCATCGCTGCATTTATAGCTTGCTTACTGCTACCGTTACAAATCGGCATACTGGTGGGCATTGGAATAAATGTTATTTTCATTTTATATCACGCTGCACGTCCTAAGCTACGTGTGGAAACACTTTCGGTGAGTAATTCAAAAACAAAAACTATTTCACATTTTTACTTTCCATTATTATTAGTTTCTTATTTTAATTTCAATATCAATTTTCTGCAGACCTCATCTGGAATTAACTATTTGATGCTTACGCCCGATCGCTGTCTTATATTCCCGTCTGTGGAGTTCGTACGGAATGTCATCAACAAACAAGGCCGGAAGTCAACGTTGCCTGTGGTCATCGATTGTACGCACATTTACGGTGCGGATTTCACAGCTGCGAAAGTTGTGTCGACAATGATCGGCGATTTTCAAGCAAGAAACCAAAAAATTTATTTCTATAACTTGCAACCACGAGTGGCACAGGTATTTGTGGGTCTCAATAAAGACCTCGTTGTGATGTACGATATGACTGCACTGGAAATGGAGCTGTCGGGCAAGGCCCATATTGTAATACAATAACATAATACAACAACACAATGCTTATTGCATTGTTATACAACTACGGTAATCCAAATGCAATTAGACTTCAAAGCCCACATCGGCTAAATCTGCATTCATTTTAATTATTTATTAAGAACGAGAAACTAGTTTGAGCACAACAAATGCCTCACTTAAGCCACCTTTAGGTAGATTAATTATAATTTTTAAATCAATTATGTATACATATGTCATTAAGTTTAGTAGGATATTTATTTTGAATTAATTAGCATTTAGCGCAATAAATTTAAATTAATTCGTTGTTAGTGTTAATATGATAAATGTATTATAGTGTTTGTATATAGTAAATAAATTATATATCTTAAGCCTAAATCCACATCAATGAGCGTATTTCTTGCTGACACTAGCCTACTATAATCGTAGTATGCTAGTAATACTCGTAGTATTCATAATTTCCGCAAGCAAACGAGAAATTAAAAATAATTAATGTAAAAACCGATTCGTTTTTGCATTCAATAAATAAAACATTGTATAATTTAATAATTGAACTAAGTAGAAAACCAACTCAGATGATTCTAACGAACTTTTACGCTGCAATAGGATGATTCCTTTTACCTTTGACCTTTTATTGAATCTCTCGAAAATTCGTATTTTTCTTGTTGCTAAAATTCATTAATTAGAAGACACAATTGCTTAAGTTAAATACAAAAATCGGCACATTTATTTCAAAATATTTACTAAATTGTTCTATAAAATCACATTTAACAGGTTTTTGTTGTTCTATTTTTTATAATAACGAGTTGTATAAGCAGCTCGTTCTGCCGTTTAATTTAAAACGAATTGATGAGTAATAGAACTCTACACTCTGGAGAAATTTCTGCATTGAATATGGCAGCGAACTATATGTAGTACTAGTCATAATCTCCCCTGAAAGTATGCTCTTATTTTGCTTTTATTGATTCTGACTATGATGAATTATTTCAAAATATTCCTCACGATCAGCGAGTTTAGAGCCAGCCAGCTTTTGGGATCATTTTTACGGTTTTTCACTAACTTTATGATTTATAACAAAGTCTTTATCTTTTAATATTATTACTAAATATAATTATTGATTTCTTTTTAAGACTTAATAAATTAATTTGGAAATTAAATTATTACAATTTCGTTAAAGTAACTACACTGTCACACATCTTCGCAGTATCATCTTCATATATAACAGTTTCGGCAGTACTATTTGGTTGAGATCCCGCCTTGAGTTCCTGCGTCAGTGCATGAATGTTGTAGCAAAGAGTTAGCTTNCTTTTAATATTATTACTAAATATAATTATTGAATTTTTTTTTAAATGGTTAATAAACNTTACGGTTTTTCACTAACTTTATGATTTATAACAAAGTCTTTATCTTTTAATATTATTACTAAATATAATTATTGATTTCTTTTTAAGACTTAATAAATNTTGGTTTCAAATTGAAGAAAATAATTTTCTGTTGACGTTTGTTGAAGTCATCGATCATGGAAGAAATCACTTTAGCGGCAGTAAAATCTGCTCCATATATATAGGTGCAGTCGATAACAACGGGAAGTGTTGTTTTTATGCCAGATTTAATAACAAGGTTACGCACAGATTCTACTGATGGAAATATAAGACAGCGATCGGGAGTTAATTTAAGAAATTTTTGACCATCCAACGTCTTTAAGAAATAATTGCAAAATATTATTTAAGTTAAACAGTATTGAGAAATACTTACTTCTAAGGTTTCTAAAGAAACTTTGGGTCTGGCTGAGTGATAAAGTATAAACAATAAGTTCACTCCTATGGCAATGAGTATGCCAATTTCCAAAGGTAAAACTAAACATGCAATGAAAGCGACGAAGCCCGGTATCAAATCAGAGCCTATTAAAGAAATTTATTAAACATTTTACTAGATCGGAAATACACAATCATTTATTTCATTGAATTTACTTTACTTACGTTTGCTACGCCACATTGGCATGATGACATGATATTGCAGTTGGAATATAACTGCAGAAATTATAATGGCAGCTAGCACGGATTTCGGTATGAAGTAAAAATATTCTGTTAAATACATTAAAGCAAAGACTACTACAAGCCCAATGTATAGGTTGCCCATTGGTGTACGCACGCCACTCGCGTTGTTTACAGCTGACCGTGCCAAACCACCATTAGCGCGATAGCCCTTGCAAAGAGAATTGGCAATATTGGCCACTCCAATGGCGAATAATTCCTGTGTGGCGTCAATGGGTTTTCCTTTGGCTATTTATTGTTGACAGTAGAAAAAAGCCATTATCATATAATTTAATTCTAAGTATGCACAATGATTACAAGTGCTTACCGAAAGCTTTACACACAGCAATGTTTTCCAAAAGAGCAATGAGCGGCACTATAATCAGACCGTAACCCAAAGTATTTACCATTTCCATAAAGGTTTCACCTGCGCCTTCTACAATGCTCGTAGTTGCATTCCCACGTACGGGTTCAATTGAAAATGGTGGCAAACCGAATTCCGGTAAGCCGGGCGGTACATACCCAGTCAGACGGAAATAATGTTTGCCATGTTGTTCCAAGTTCGACACAACGGCACCACATGCAATCACCAATGTTGCGTTTCGCGTTACTCCCAAGAACCATAAAATCTTATTAATGACTTTGTGATGCCATTTCATGTCTGATGAACCAATTTTAATGCGACCAATAAAACGAAATGCTATTAATATAGCAACACAACTTAGGCCTAGAAGAGCATCCGGTACCTTAATATTTTCAATATCANGGCCTAGAAGAGCATCCGGTACCTTAATATTTTCAATATCGATGATGATGCTAATCCAGCGCTCTAGGAATGTTGCTCCCCCGCTCTGCACGCCCAAAATACTTTTGATTTGTGAAGTACAAATAATCAAAGCCACTGCGCTGGTAAAACCAGCACTAACAGGCCCCGACACGAATTCTACTAGAAAGCCCAGCTTAAAAATGGCCATTAAGATTTCAATGATGCCAGTGATGAACGTAAGCAGCACCGCACGCTGCCATACACCTTGAGCGATTTGATAGATAAGTAACGATGCTATCGCTGTTGAACCAATAGTGCTGTCTTTGCAAGTGCCGAGAAATACATATACGAAGCAGCCCATAAAGGAACCGTAAAGCCCAAACTGCACAAAACAATAATAACAATTCATTTAAAATTTATAAAATATGAGACGATGAGAAGTGGCTGTTTTCTGTATTTACTCTTAAGTAAAGAAAGGAGAAGCAGGCATAAATATTTACGTACAATATTGTTGATTGATTGGAACTATTTATAAGGCAACTTGAAAACATGGTGCTGTTATTTATACGTGTTGTTGGTTACCTTACCTTGTGCGCTGTTCGTCTGGAGTGTTCATATGCGTAAGTATGAAGGAAAATCATTTGAATTAAATCAAACTTTTGGTCTTATATTGTTTTTCATGCAAAGCACGTGGTGTCATAAATTAAACTCACTTTTGTCAACGTCTATTTAATCCTTTTAGCTAATAAGTGTTTATTCACTTAGCTTTTAGTGCGCAAATTAAACGCATGTGCGAGAATTGTTAGGTGATTGCAATGTCAAATGAAATAACACGACAGATCTTATCTCTAGCCAATATTCTTATCGAAAAAATTTCACACGTAAACACCAAAAAAAAAATACATATAATTTACACAAACACTAACACTGACCTGTGACGGTAAGCCTGCAACTCCTGCATAAGCCAAGCCCTGTGGTATCACTGTTAAACCCACGGTTATTCCCGCTATAAGATCACCAATCGCATCAGAGCGCGAGTATTTCGGTAGCCAATGTAGAATTGGAAATCGTTTGTATAAAGTTTTCTTGCGAAAAATATTTTTCGCAAAAGATTCACAGCAGCTGCTGTCCTCTGCTGTTTCCAATTGTTCCAAACTCTTGTGTTTCGAGGTTTGGTGGTCTGTAATCAATATAAACTCAGTAGAGCCGTTAAACTGCGTCTCGACCGGCGCTTCGATTTTCGAAGTTTTTCGAAATGGCGTTTGCTGCTCCAAACTAGACATTCTGTTTAATTATTTTGCACATTAAATAAAATTCTTTCAATTTAAATAATTAATTTTTTTTAATTTGTTGCGAGAGTTGCGAGAGTTGAATTTGTGTTTCTGGACCGCAGTTGGCGATTAGGCACGTCTGTTTGCGCCTTAGTGTAGCTGGAAAATGGCAGAAGTGCGATTGTTATGTCTGCTGCTGAACTACAAATTCTTCGTATCTGAAAGTGTTTATGATGCTGAAGTAGCACCTTGCTGTTGATTTTAAACTGAATTATTTTATGAAGATAAAAATAAACATAAAACATTTGGTTGACTTTTTATATATTCACTATTATACTCTGACATTCAATGATAATGCGATGTCGCTTAATATTTACTCAATAATTTGGATTAATTTGTTTCCCCCGTGGACTTCTCTATCTTGTTGCGTACTAAAGAATATCACGGGAAATTATTAACAAATTTACTGTGTTTACAATGGAATTTTACAATAATTATTCAATTTTTGTGAAATACAAGCAGGCTGATATGTTACTGAGTGGCTGCGACCACCAGGTGAACTAAAATTTTATATTTATACAATATTTCAGCTATGAAATTGCTGCATTGCGTTCATAATTAACAACAATTGAAAGTCACACCTGCTACTGTTGAGCACGAAATATTAAATTCTATAATTAAATAAAAAACAAATGCTTAAAATATTGTCAAAACAAATTCAGATTGTACAAATATTTGAACAAAAGCTGCTCGGAGTAACTCAATGAAGTTGAAGACAGATACGCAACATTGGCGGCACATATAGGTCACAAAAGAGAAATAAAATACAGAGAAAGAAGCGTAAAGGCTTATATTATCAACCACCAAACTCGGGTCAGAAACACGCTATATTAAGAAATAATTTAAAAACAAAAGTTTTTGGTTTTTTTTTAATTTTTTATTTTACATATTTAAGCATTATAAGCAAATTCTTTATTTAAATATACAAAGTATGAGTAGATATCGCTACATTATACAATTTCATTCATTTAATAGTAAAAATACATAATTTTATAAAGGCATATAAATCAATTATATTGCAAAAAAAACAATAAAAAATATAATTAAATAAAATATGTAATAAAATTGTATGATTTAGCATTTTATTCAATCAACTTGTAACGCACACATTTTTAATGTGTTGTTTATATGAATGTGCGTAATTTGTCTAAAAACATTATAAAAATAAAATAAAATGGGTCGACATAATAAATATCAAAATGAAAGCAAATATTCAAAAAATTTAATTTAGTTAAAATATAAAAATAATTTAAATTAAAATAAATTATAAGAGAAACCATAATTGTAACGTGCCACAAGCGGTACAGCGTAAATTACATAGTACATTTGTATATAAATATTTTCATAATTTTAGTTCTTAAATAAAATGAAAGATTTTAATTAAAATTGGTATTCAATTTCAATATATTCATAAACACAAAACAGATATTTATTTGTTCACCTCGAGTGCATATTACAATAACAATTAAAGATTGTATTTAACTGCGTGAATACTTTTGTGCCAATAGCAGAAGACAGTTGTGTTCTCATTGCTTTCATCCTGCTGCACAACAGTACGATTGTCGAAATAAATTTTGCTTTTCTATTTGTTTATGAATTAAAAGTGGTGCTACTTATATAAATTACAGTTAAAATGTCTATAGATCTCATCCTGGCAGCGCTCGTTCATTTCATATTCATTTTCAGTACATAAAGAAATATAAATCATACTAAATTACAATAAATCACTTTTGATAAAACATAAAAATTATTCAACTATAGAAAGTATGATTCGATAAAATAAGGAAATTTTTCAATTTAAAATTTGCTTAGTTTATTCAATTACAATATTTAAGGCATTTCAATGTTTATGAAATAGTACAAAAACTTAGCAAAGTGCATAAATATAGTATCTATTCTTCTGCTGATGAAGGCGATGATGGGTGTGATTTCGGTTTAATTTAAATCTGCTATTAATCTTCAAATGATTTGTATTGCCAGACACCAACTGTGTAGTTGCGGCCAAAGTGGCCAATGCGTCGCTGACGTCCACCTGTAAATGAATTCAAACAAATTAATGAAGCTCCACTTGCTCATTGTACGCATTGGATGCATTGATTGCAATCAGCTTTTGATGCAGTGAGATAATATCTCATTTAATTTCATTTATTAAAAAAAGAAGTTGCTGAAGTCAAAATCTCCAACACGTTATAAAGTATTCCAAATCTAAGGCACAACACATGGTTTGTTCAAGATGAAAGCATTCTTCAATTCTATTTAATTTGCTTCAATACGCTAATTATTGTGATTAAAATGGTTTCATCTTTTAGTAGAAGATAATTTGAAATATTTAAACTTTAAAATTATTTTCTATCAATTATTTATGTGGTGCACATGACAATTTATAAAAATTATACGACACTTGTACACGAATCAATAATAAAATTAAACTATAAATAAAAATTAAATAAATATGCACAATTTATACAAAATTTAATACGAATAATAAACTACATGAACATATTCAAAATAAAAAATGTACATTTTAGATACTATTAGATTGCTATATACGTTAAGTGATTAATAATTTATTATAAATATAATGAGCTATAATACAGCAATCATATTAATAAATAAATATTGATTTTACCTATTTCGTTTGTTTGAAATTACAGTGGGACTTTCTTGTTGTGTCAACTGTAAACTAAAAACTGAGCTGGCAATATCGGCTGTTATATATTTTGAATTTTTGAATTTTGAATAAAATATTTTGCAACAATTAAAAAATTAAATGCTGATATTTGTTGTTGTTTTTTGTTTTTGTTTTTGTTTTTGTAGTATATAATTAATTAAGTTTAAAGGTGGTAAAACATGTTGTTCGGGATCTCAGGTGGATCGGTTCGGTACACAATTTATTTACGCTGGTTGAGGCGGTTGACACGTACTGTAAATAAACACAAGAAAAGACAGAAGGAAACAAAGAAAAATTGCAATTAGTCAAAAACATTAAAAGGATAAACATTGAAGGAATAAAAAAGTTTTGTTAGCAAAGTCAATATCAAAAGTAACACAACATTCATCAATCACAAAATCTTTTTAATTTTATTACAAATCTAAATGCATTTTAAATATAAAATTAAAATTTATTTTTAATTCCAAATTATTTCAGAGTCTCTCGGTTTGAGAATACTTTGCATAAATTGTAAAATGTTAGTTTTTCATTTCATTCCATAGCATTAAAAAACATTGAACCTGCACTGAAGTTTGTTCCAGCCAGAGTCCACGCTGTTAAAAAAATAAAATCCAGCCGAGCTCTAGAAAATCAGAGTACAGCTAAGCACAGAATTAAGTGTTAGTGAAGAATTTCTAGGTTTTTGGTTTTTTAAATTAATTACAGACTTACAAGCGGCGTTTGAATTGTCAAGTTTCGCGACTTAAATATATTTTAACAACAACACTAAAATCATACAAAATATTACAAACTTATGTAAACTGGGAGATATCCTTGCCACGACACCGATTGTCGACGCTGTTGCACTGTGGATTTTTGTTTCCCATTGGCTTGGTTTATGGTGTTTATTGCTTGTACGAGTATTATTCATTTTTTGTTTGTGATTATTTAAATATTTTACATAACTTTGCTATTTGTAGTAAATTGTTACTGTTCGAAGTTGTTATATTTGATTTGTGTTTATTTGATGTTAAAAATTGTTTTGAGTTTTGTTTGGCAATAATAAATGTGTTTCAATTTACATTGACGAATTTTTTCTAAATATTATGGGTGAAAAATAGACAAACACAAAAAAATTATAAAATACGGTTACAAGTTCGAAATTTTAACAATTTTGTAAAGTGTAGTGTCATGTGTTGGTTTTCAAGTGTTGTTGGTGGGTGTGTGGTGTGTGTTTTATAAAATTTAACGTACACTTAGCCAGATCACATCTTCACAGTACTAACATGCAAATTCATATGCTCATCGAAATTGGAGATCGGATTTATGGCTGCTGAGAAGTCGTACATGCTTCAAGGAGTTCAAAACGTTAAACGTGCTCAGTAAGCCATGCAATTTACAAGTTAAGTGTTAGATTAACAAATACAAGGATATAATATTAGTAGCTCAAGCATCTATGATATACACAATGAACGTACATTTCAACTAAATTTGGCCCAATTTTTGAATTCATTTTATCATTATAATTTATGTTCTTTTGGTAATTTTTTATACTTTTGATTGAAATAGATTTTTGCAGCAAATCAATGGTTAAACCTACGATTTTGAGAAATTAGGATTGGCAGCGCTTGCAGTCAATTTGTACAACTGTATGAATGCAATTTCAACTACAATTCAATTAAATCTTGCAGTTCGAGTTAGGCTATTTTATTTGTAGCGTTTTCTTAATCTAATTAATTTTAAATTGCGATAAAAACTTGCTATATAAATGTAAACAGTGTTTTAGTTTTGTATTAGAAAGAACTCGTATTTTGACATTCCATAAGTACCTTTTTTGCTTGAAATAAAAAATATTAAAGTTACTCCTACTAAATTGACTTTTCTCGAAACCTTTCAGTTTTGTGTTCGTCGAATATGTATTAAAGTATCCTTAATCTAAAGTGGTCTTGAATCATTCCATTACGATCCTTTCAAAGTCGATTTAGTTTAGTTTTGACACTTTATATTGTTATTATTATTATAACTATTGGTTAGGATTTAAAGAATTAATTTATTGAAGTAAAGCGTTTCGGTTTTATTATTATGTATATTAAATTATATATTATTTAAATTGCTTTTGTCGTGAGTAAATTCAACAAACGCTTTTCACATATTAAGTTAGTTCATTTATTTATATTTCATATTTATATATTCATGTATATTATTTTATACACGAGTAGGTATACGATATTGCAAAATTTGCTCATTTAGCTAATATATCAGTTTAATAGTTAAAATAATTTAATTTTTATTTTCTTTATTATTTCACTTAATTTATACGGAAATAAAATATTTTTTTTATTTCATTTTTATTTTTTATATATAGAAATTACTTTGTATTTATTTATTTTTTTTTTTTTGGTTTTGTATTGTTTTTAATTTTATTGAATTCTTGTTGATTTTCTATGTAGATTATTGAAAAATCTGAATTGCAGACGTAACTCAAGATCTTTTCTTACTGCAAACAAAAATAAAAATTATAGAAAAACAAACTGTTAGAATCATAAAATAGACTTAAGGTTTCTGTTGAAATTAAATAACATAAAAATTGTTTGAATTCGGTGCATGTTTGAAATGTAAGAGAAACGAACATACAAAAACAAGAATACACGATTTCCTTATAGAAACTGTATGAAAGGTATAACAAATAATAATTATGGATATGAGAAACTGATCGGACTCGCTGGGTGTAGTGCCACTGAGCCAGCCGAACACCATTGCATCAAAAGTAGGTGATTGAGTTTGAGGTGAACTGAGGACCCGTAGATAAAAATAGAAAAAAGGATTAAGGTGCCCAAAAGTTAACTGGAGTGTTCAAAGTAGCGATGAGAAGGCACTTGTGAAAAGTAAAATTTATTATTTACACAGATGAAGTAAACTTGATGAGTATAATGTAATGAGCAAACAAGTGAATCATATTTGAATGTTCTTCCTAACAAAAATGCCGTCTTTTCAACCAATCTGATATTCATTTTTTCAACCATTTAAGGCACATTAATCATAACGCGTCGAACCATGCTGGACTCACTCTAATAATTGAGCCGAATAATACCAGATTTCATAGCATTTTTATTACAAAACTTACGAGTATGTAAATCAAACAAATGATTGCAATGATGAATAACACAAATATTAAGCAAAAATATACAATTACATACAAATAATTTTATGTACAGATGAGTTCAATCCAGTAACAAAAAAAAAATAATTTAATTACAACGAAAGGATAAAGATTACAAGGGGGTAAAAGGAGTTAACCGTCGTTAAGTGAACGTTTTCAATTAATGACAAATTCAAAATACAAAAACGTCTAAGGTAATTGCATAGTGTATATGAAAATTTACATAAAAAGATACACAAACCAGGAGTAATTA
>JXPL01110371.1:3311-16651 GCA_001015235.1 Sphyracephala brevicornis | reverse complement strand
ATGTAATGTGTATATATATAATATATACCTATTTATATTATTCAACTTCTAACAACCCTTTTTCCGGACTATAATTATTTTATATTATTAGTTCTTTATTATATCATTATTCAATTAATGATGCCAAAAACTATATGGAACAATTTTTTTATATAAAAAATTAATAATAATATTAATTAATATTTTTATACATATTCTATTTGTAGAATATTTGCAAGAAAGTCAACGTTTTTGCTACCCAGTACGACCAATTCCCAGAAGAAACCCAGATCAGCAACAACAACATAGTTTCAATTCAACCAATCTACATAGTTATAATACAAATTTAATAAATCAAGCAGCAACAATTGGCGTTGTTATACCAACACCAGGCTTAGCAGTGCAAGCAGAAGAAATTATAACAAATGAAAACCACTCACATCAACCTGAGCAACAACAACAGCAACAATTAGTATTAGTTCCTTTACAACAATTAATTGATGAACCACTGCTATCAACATATCGACAACAACAACAAAATTTATTGCCAACTAATTTACTCGATTTAGCAACATCGCTTTCACCATCAACAGTTGTTAATCCGCCATTATCTTCATCTAACACGAATCAAAGTGACTCCTTTATATTACAACGTTTGCAGCTGATACGGCAGTTTTTAAATTTAACTACAAAATCAAACTTAAACACTAACAATACAGTGACAGTTTCTGTCCCAACAGCAACAACATTTGCCGCTAGTGACTCCACCAACAGTCCCAAATCAGTAAATAAGGTATTAGTATTACACAATATATAAATAAAAATATGTAACATCTCTTCAACGAAATGTTATAAGATATAATTTAACAACTTAATCTATATAAATGAGACGCATAAAGAAAAACCAAACATATCTATATCTATCCAAGTAGTAAATCAAATTTAGTTCTCAAGTACCCATGGTAGTAATTTTTTTTCTTCCAATTTAGAATTCAAAGTCAAAAATGGTTCATGAAACAAATTCGAATGGGCAGGAAGTTCTTGTGAATTCCACCAGCTTAGAAGATGTCGCATTAAGTGAGGTAACTATACGATTATATAAATATACCCAGTAATTACAATTTTTATCGTCATATCATCTATTCGGTTTCAATACTGTCATATAATTAAAGATAAAATTTTTTTATTTGTTAATTGTTACAAAGTTATTTACAATAATTCAACTTTGAAAAATAGTTTGTCACATTGAACTTGTTTTTAAACGTATATTGTAAAATTACAAATTTCTCTTTCAAGACGAGCGACCGAGCACAATCTGTACAGTCCTTACATAGCATAGAAACTCCTACGCCCGATAACACCCCTAGCTACGAAGAGTTACAAGAGCGCTTAGAACGTAGTAATCGTAATATACAAAGTATGCAGGAGCAACAGCAACAGTTGTTGCGCTTACAAAATACTGCAAAACAGCATTTAAGTGATATGGAACGTTTACGACAGTATGCTGGAAATCTGAGTTTCGTTGCCTCAAATCATCAAAATGGTAGTTCTAATGGTGATGCTCCTGATTATGAAACAATCGATCAGGTTCACGCAGACATGGAAAATCTGGTTGGACGTATGAAAAATTTAACTTCATTTATACACAATCAGAACGAGCTAAGTACTTTGCTTGGTGATGATGGACCCGAAATAATTGCTGAGCAAGAGGCATTGCAGCGCAAGTTGGAATCTTTGCGTACACAGAGAGATGAAATGCGTAACTTAGTAGATGAATTGCAAGATATCAATAACATTGCTGAAAAAAAAACCAGAGACTCAAATCATGAACACAACGATGAGGAAAAAAATTTACGGTCAGTTCAAAAAAAGCACACAAAAGCTGACCGTCTGGTTCCAGTGGAATATTCGCGTGTTGTGCCGATTGAAGTATTGCAACCACCAAAACAGAAAGAAAACGTTAACGCAAATAAAACATCGAATGAAGAGGCTGAATCGGCTGCTCTTATACAACAAAAGGTTGCTGATATTGAAGCAATGAAACAACAACTTAAACGTCTAAGAGATATGATGGACACAGTTAACCTAATTGAAGATCATACTTCACGAGATATACGAGATATCGGACGTACATCCACAAGAGATACTCGCTCTTCATCGTCCACTAATTCCTACGACCGGGAGCGTACTCCAGTTGCATCACTGTCCTCCACTGCAATTCCAAGCCACGGAAATGATGAATTTATGTCTCACAAAGTTCGTATGTTAAATGAAGTCACATCGGACTTACGCGCTCAGGCTCACAGTCTAGAAGCTGAACGCAATCGCATAAAAGCTCTAAAAAAGGAAATTGCACGTCGTAAAGAACAAGCTGCTGCGGCTGCACAGTTGGGAGAAGATGCACTAAAGCGTCACAGTTTGACACCAACACCAATTCCACAAATGCGTCAGCGCATTGAAGATACACATGCGGAACAAGATCAATTAAAAGCCGACTATGAAGCTAAAAAGAAAGAATTTGAGCTTCTTTGTCAACGTTTACAGGATGAAGATAAGGAGTTAACTGCACCTGTTCGTACAAATCGCCCACAGGATATTTTATCTGAAGTAGAAGAGGATACTGAAAATTTTATAAATAACTCTAACTTTGGTACATCTAGAGCAGAATCTATTATTGCTTCAACAAATCCACAAACTCGTGGTGCTAAAGAATCTCTTGAATCAAATGTGAATATTGCTACAGGTGTTGTCAACACAGCTTGTAACAGCACTCATGATGGCGCATCCTTTGAAGCAGGTAGCTTGAAGTCTGGAAGCTCTCGTTCCTATTCAATACCGCCACCAATGCCAGTCATGGGGACCAATAACTGGCGTAAGTATTTTAGGTTTAGTTTTACATTTCACATAAACTCTAAGTATAAATAATTTTATAGCTGGACCAATTCCACCTCCTTTACCAACTTCTTGGAATCATCATTATTTTTACGGAACTGGGATGGCACCTGCCACAACAACCCAAAGTGGTCTTCATTCTCCACCACATTTAAATTCATTGCATACTGGATCACAACCAGTATCTACTTCGGCAGCACCTAACAGCAACGAATGCATTTGCAGTGCCGCAAATAATACTAACACGTTAAGTAGTGCTGGCGCAGGAGTTACAACTTTTTCAAGTGCTTCTGTTGCATCTCAATTATCTTCGGATCCTGTACTCCTACAACAATTTGTGCAAACACAGCAAATGCTTATTAATTCAGTTTGCCAATGTAATCAAATGTTATGGCATCAACAACGAGAAATAGACTCATTGAATAACACGATACACATAGTAAGCAAATTAAGTTATGTGTAGTTTATGACATATATTTAATAATACATTTGTATAGCTTCAAGATCGTTTACTTGTTTTGACTGGGCCTTCGGGTGCGGACCTTTCATTAAATTTACGCGCAGAATCCGTACCACCTGTAACGCTTGCTGGTGCTCTTCCTAACAATCTTTATACTGGCAGTAATCGAGCACAATCAGAGCAACCAGCTCCGTTTCTAGCTGGTTTGTCCACTATATCCGCTCGTAGTGCATATATCAATTGTCATCAGCAGCAACAACAACTTCACCAGCAACAGCAACAGCATTTATTTCAACAGCGTCAGCGTGGTGTCATCGCTGCTGGCAACGGTTACAACTACAGCAGTGAGTCACAGCAACACAACGCTTCTAGTGCGAGTACAAGTTTATATGCAACACTCAATAATGCAACACAACCGACAACACAATCAGCACATTTTAATAATGAAGCACCACAATCCCCTTTGACGACTGGCCAAGGACCGGGTCCTATATTTATGCATCATCATAATAATTCAATACATCAAAATAATGCTAATTTACGTACTCAAAACCACTATGCTAACAATTTACAACAACAACAACAATTACATCAGCAGCAACACAACAACGTATCGAACGATGGAAACACCTTAAACAACCAAGTTCAACCAGGAAATCGAGCAAATAATTTCTGGGATAATTTTAGAAGGTAAAACAAAAATTTATATTTCCTGGTGTAGGCTTAAAGTTTTAAAATCATTTTGGTTTTCAAATATTATTTTACGCATATTACATCTTGATTATATTTAAATATATTCTAGTCTTTAGAATGAAGCTAATATGAAAGGAAATTCAATTTAATTAAAATTATTTAGATATTGTAATAAATTCACTTTCACAACTTAACTTTGGAAATGAAACTTTCATTCAATTCAATTCAATACATTACTTAATTATAATATTTATTATGTTACTTTTTGTTATTTGTTATAATTTATTATTATTTAAAAAAACTAAGTTGAAAATATTTATCACGGTATTCATGCAATATTATAACCGTTACGAATATTAAATAATTATGAAAAATAATAATAAATATTTTAAATCAAATTGAACAAATTTTAAAAAAATCATATATATTCATATCCAGATACATATGTATATTGTTGCATGACTACCCACGTATATATAAAAATATGTATGTATTTTTTTTTTATTGATTATTGGTGTGACATAGATATATCAAACATAATAAAATAGTAAGTTTGAATAATACGTATAGAATAAATTTATCTTTAATATAGTGAATTTGTTCATAAAATGTTATATATTAAGATATAATTTGCTTACAAATACGGATCGAATAAAAAAATATACCATGCCACGCTGGATAACTAATGGCATACATCATGTGTAAAGCTTGTTTCATAATTCTAACAAGGAAGACGAAGGCTTGACTTCCTTATCAGTGTAAATAGCCAAAGCAACCCACTTCGAAGTATACGATTTTTCTATCCTTATAATTTGAAAAGAAATAATGATGCTCAATGTAGCATATAAGGACATTTTAAATAAAGCGCGACGATTGGAAATAATGTGCTCGGTTACAATTTTTATTTTTTTCAATTTTTTATTTTTCAAAATTTATCAAATTTGTATTCAGACTGCTGTTGATGATAGATGTTTCTATTCAGTCGCAGAAATAATTATCATAGTATGCGAATGTTTGTACACATAAATATTTTTCGAAATTTGAAATCGTATAAAATGTATTTGTTTATCTTGATTTGTTTTAAACCAATCAACAAAGGCTCAAAGTTTAATGTATTGTATTGGGTGTTTGATTTCTGAAAATTATGGAGATTACAAGCTCATTCAATTTATTTACGTTGTATTAATGTATGGTGTTATAAAATGAAGTAAGTACGGACATTTTACATACCTGATATACTAAGCTAACTAACATGAATCCGCTTTGCTCAACTTACATTATTTATTGATTATTTTATTCAAATATTTCAAATATTAATTATTTTACTAATAATAGTAAATTTCAACTAACAAAGTGCAACTAACTAAGAATTCGCTTTCGATCGCATACATCCACTCTTCTTTTTAGCTATTCCCGTCAAAATTTGTTGTCAATAAATTCCAACAAGAGCAATGAGGAACAACACACTCAATGTGTAGGCGTAATTCGCAATAGAAACGAACAACAGCAGCACCAACAACAATTTGAAAATTCTCAACGTTTACGTTTACAAAATCAGCAACGTATTCATGAACAGCAACGTTTTCGATTATTACCAACAACAAGAACAAATATCGACGATATAAGAGGAAATATAGCGCAGGAACATCGTGAACGCGATTATCTTTTGCGACCTGTCGACGCTGTAGAGGGTTATGATTTTTTGCCAAATGCATCATTAAGAACAGACAATACAACAGAGAGTTTTGATAATAATAATGATAACGACAATGACGAAGATACTACATCTGAAGAGATTAAACGAAATCTACTTGTAAATGCATTAAAAAATGATAAATTTACTACAAAATTCTACGAATCCATAAAGGAAGATGTATTTCGACGCTTGGAGAGTATGATTCTTGAGAGCGACAACACCTACCAAGGACAACATAACGAACCTCAACAGCCACAATTTGTTAATGATGTTAGTAATCAAAGTGGATCACGTGACCCTTTGCGAAAACTACATTTAAATGCACGCATGTATAATCAATTTGAACAGCAACAACAACAGCAATTCGTGCAGCCAAACCAAGCGGAGCTGGATGAACAAGAAGAAATCAATAATGCGGATACGGAAAGCAACAATGCAGAAAACGAAGAAGTTGCAATTGAGAACTCAAATATTTTAAATAGGGGAGAAAATGATAAACCGGAAGAAGATACTAATGAATGTAATATTGATTTGCCTCAACTTGCTGAAGATAATAATCGTGAATTTCTAAGAAATGCAAGTTGTAGAAGTAATCAAACACAAACGACTAATATCCACAAAAAAACTAAAATAGAGCATGGAAATGAAGATAGCGAAATGACATTGGAAGGTGCATGTAGCTTAGCAGCACAACTTTCGAAATCGGAAAACAAAGTAGTAAGTAGCATTTTTCTATGTAACATTTTCATTTCTTATGATAATAATTTTTTTTAATTCTTTAGGTCACAATTCCTCAGAAGTCTTCATCGACCGCACCAGATTTTGATTTAATTCGTAATTTAATAACCCGCATTCGAAACCGAATTCAAAGTCACTCCGTTATTACCGATCCCATTTTAACAGAAATTGTTAAATTAACAGCTGCAACAGCTTCCGAGAGAACCCCGAACTTATTAACAGCTACAAGTTTCTCACATAAAAAAATTTACACAAAAATTAAAAAATCCAGCATTTCAAGGCAAAGAGAAGAATTTTTAAATTGGTATGAATCATACTTGGCAACAATTTTTTTAATCGAACAGAATATTACCCATATCGCTGCGAATTCGAACTGTCAAGGAAATGACGAAATTTTCTCTAAAAATAAATTGCAACGAAATATTGATTTAAAACTTTTGCAAAGTACGGAAAATGACAGCAACTCAATTGAAATCAAGAATTTTGCTAGTGTTGTCGATCATCCATTTCTCGAAATCCAAAATAACGTCACGAATTCCATAAATATACAAAACCAACAAGATTCTGTCAATGCAGACGACGCTGATTTAGCAGAAGCTGATCAAACTTGTTCAGCCAATACAAGCAGTAGCACAACAAACCATACCAATACATTTGAGTCTACACAAGATTCAGATACACAGGAGAATATTTTGATAGCTTTTGATCATTTTGAAAATAATGAAAATCCAGACGAAGAAAAACCAAGTAGCTCATCTTCAAGAAATACGTTAATTTGCATATCACCAGAAAGTGTTGAAGAGTCTGAAGCAAGCATAGTGGAGAAAAGTAACAAGCAAGTCGATGATGAAGATACAACTAATTGAATCCAACTAACAAAAATAATGTTAGTATATATAAATAAAACTGTATTTATTTATTTTTATTACTTTGGTATTTATTACAATTTACAAACCGATTATAAAATTATTTATTTTAAAATATAAATTTAAATTACTTTGAACTTATTCAATTCATTTAAACAAAATCAGGATTCATTTAGTTCTTTAAGATTAAGATGACAAATCGAATACCATTTAGATAATCAGACAATTCCCAGAAACGTCACTGCTTATATAAACCGTATGCTGACTTAGTATCGTTTGTATTTACATTCAATATTTACTGGCCGTAAATATATGTTTATTAAATAATTCATTTATTAAGAATTAGACTGAAATATAGACTTAATAACAAATCTGAATGACATAATTGAATATGCTGGATTCATTAGCTTATTAAAATTTCGTATAGAAATAATAAGAAATAGAAGTTTTCATAAAGTTAGTTCAGTTAGTTTCTCTAACATACGAAAATAGCAATATCTACTATCAAATTCCATATCATACCAAAAGTTGATGGCTATGCATTTATGACTCTGACATACATGGTGAAACCAAAAATTTGGCAAAAATAACAAATCTCCAGCATTTACACGTACTTTTATGGGCGTAGCTTGAAGGTACTGTGGATATTTGGCCAAGTCAGGAGCAAGAGGGTCAATACTTATCCATTCTGTGTGAACAGGCTCCTTAACCCCGTCTTCACATTTGTGCAATACTGGTTCAATATAGAATTCTCCGGACCTAGAACGCTTATACACACCCGTTGGATATACATTTTTTGGTATCGCTATTAATTGATGTGGTGGTATTAATATAAAGTCTTTATAACCAGCTATAACACAATATAGATTATCATATGGATCTTTGTGCATTGAAGTTATGGCACGCTCATCTCCCATCCAAAAATTAACAGCGTCGGGTGACTTATTAAAGCATTGTTGTGCAAAATTTAGAACACCAATATCTATATCATCAGCTAACTCAGGAAAATCAGCAAAATTTGAATTTTGTTTTTGTATATAATGAACTGGTCCCGAATTATTATCCAAATGGTCCAAAAATTCCGAAAAACTAATATTTTGCTCTAAAGGTAAAACAAAATATTCCTGTTCATCTTGTGTTGCTAACCCGTCTGCATAACCATTTGGTGTTATTGCTACATCTACTTTTTTGTTTCCAAACTTATTTTGCAAGTATGCTGGAGTCCATTTTTGTACTGCTTTCCAATTCTTAACCGCATTTCTGATTACTACTGGAATATTTTTAGCATAATAATCCCGTGTAAACTCTAAAGCACTCGGTAATTCATCCAATATTTTAATATCAGTACCAATACGTAAATCATGTGCTTCAGTCAAAAGAGTTTGAAAAGCAGAGTTAATTTCAACCATACTTTATTTATGGAAAACTTAAGTCAATTTGCGTTTAATCACTCGCGTTACAATATTTAACGCACAATTTTTAATTCCTTGTTCCACAGTATTTTTTTAGCAATTTTCTGTCCTACTATCAGCTGTTTACACAGTGATATATTTTTTGTAGTGATTTTACACCAATATTTATATATATATATATGCATGTAGAAATAATATAGCGTTTTCATTGTAAATCTATTTACCTTATTTAAATCTAATTATGTGCATATGTATCCGTTGTCAAGTTTATATTATTTTCCTTTTTACATTACATATACATAATAATAATTTTTCGGTTTTTTTAATTTTTTGTGACTGCGTTGTGAATAAATGCATTCAATTGAGAAAATAGAACATTTTAAAAGTGGGTGTTAATGCTGCTTATCAGTTTGAAAGGACTACATTACTAAATTTTTGTACATATGGAAAATATTTTCTTATAAAAAATTAATTTATGAATTGAATGAGGGTGATACGTAAGGGAGGATACTTAGAAAAAAAAATTAGATACATTTAATAATATACTGTGTTATAGACAAGTCTCTAATCAACAGCTTAATTGACCCTAAAATGTCGTCAAATAATAATGAAATTGATAACGACGAAAAAATAAACTGGGAAGCAGAGGCCACAGCTGTTATAAACGATGTCAAGTCTCACGTTGACGAAATCGAAATAGCCAGGGAGTTGCCCAGTAGTGAGAGCAACATTTATATTAACATTCGTACTATTGAAGGCGAAAAATATTGTGTGCATGTTTCTAGCATGGGTTTTCGGGTGGTGTCTAATGAGTATAATACCATAGATGATGATAAAAGAGAAACAATCGAGGAAGAGGTGTACGAAACTCCCTATGCATTACTTGACAAGATTAGTCCACGGTACGTTGAATCTTTTGGAAATCAACTTTGCAAACAATTATTAAGTTTGCAACAAATGCGTACGCAATTCAACGAAGAAGATGAAGACGGTATTGAGGACGAATATTCAGAGAATGAACAGGGGAGCTCATCTGCCACAAAATAGAACGTAAACCACAGTTAAAAAATTAGACTACATAAAAAATTAATGATAGACTTTAAATTTATTTTTAATAAATTATATTTTGATGTAAACTAGTAATTCTTTTTAACCAATCTCAACTGTTAAATTTGTATGCAAATAATATGTATTTATACTTTCAAACGTTTTAAAAATAAAGATTGTGATTGCAATTCTAAATCTGTAAGCTTACGCACAACTGGACCCAGCTGTTCAACATGATCCTTATAACCAGTGCCAGTGTTTAGATTTTTTTTACCATAAACTACTTTTCCATCAAAGTCGTTAACTGGAACAGCCAATGTTTTATCAACCTGTTGAATAGTAATATTCAGATGATCTTCTACGTCGGCAAGAAGCTAAAGTGAGAAAAAATATTAGAAAGTCTTACTGATACCTTTACATGAACAACTAACATTCTTTTCATTATACCAAATGCAGCAACCATGGACATCTGTTAAATTTGTATTCTGACAATTTCGACCTCTTGTTTTACACCACTCGCCATGATACCAAACCTGTATATAATACAATTAATACACTTTCAACTTATAATTAAAATAATTGTAATATAGAGATATGGGCAACATCATAGAATTAACAAACCCTTTTAAATTTACCTTCTCTGGCACTGTAGAAACTAAGCTTATAGCGAGACCCATTCGTTCAGCTCTTCCTACACGACCAATGCGATGTACATAATTAGATTTTTCGTCCGGCAAAGTCACATTAATCACTATAAAATCAAATTTGTATTACATACAATTCTAAAAGTTATTCTAACTTACTAAAAGGTAGTCCATTTATATCTAATCCTCTCGCAGCCACGTCTGTACATATGAGAAATTTAACTTTTTCTTTTTTAAACAATTCCAAATTTTGTTTTCGCTCTTGTGGTTTACGATCGCCATGTAAACAAACACACAAATATCGTTGTTGCCCTCGAGATTTTAGATACTGTTCTAGGTTGTCACAATCCAATTTCGTTCTACAAAATATGATAGCCCGATCCATTTTATGCTCCTCTATGGCCCTTATGCAATATTCGCCTTTAAGTAATTTCACAGCCTCGGAGAAAGATTCGGGAGTATGATTTTGAGCGTGAACATTGTCACGTGTGTGTACTCCATCCGTGCGTATATGTTGACGCAAGTTATGCCAATCTATATCTTTTTGAGGATCAACCAAACACACCACATGGTGTACTGTTTCTGGCACAGCATCTTCTCCTTTGAGATCAACCCAGGTAGGGAAATGCATCAAGCGGTCAGCCATTTTTTTTACTTCAAATGCATGTAATGTAGCTGAGCATACAACCATTTGCAGTCTGCGAGCATCAGAAGTGATTTTTGGAATTTGCTTATGCAAACGATCAATTAAATCAGTATAACCTTGTTTTAGTAAAGCATCAGCTTCATCCAAAACAAAGAACCTAAATATGTATAATTTTTCAATCGATTTTTCTAAAGCAACTAATGTTAATACCTGCAATGAGTTAGTTGTACAAATCCACCACTAATCATTTCTTCCAAACGCCCAGGTGTTCCTACAACAATATGAATTCCTTGTTGTAAAGCACTTTTTTGATTTTCAAGTTTAACTCCTCCTATTAATAACAACGACTGTACATCAGGATTACTTAAATGTACTTTAAATTTTTCAATTTGGTTATAAGTTTGCTCTGCCAACTCGCGACTAGGTTCAATTATTATTGCTTGGGGTGCATTCGGAACAGATTTATTTGCGTTGGCACTTGTAGATGGACTTGCTAACGGATTGGCCTTACAATTCTGCGATTTTACTTGACTCACTCCAACAAAACCATTTGAAGGAGGATATTTAAATTCTGTTTTACCAAAATTGAATAGCATTTCAGCGTTTTTCAACACAACTGCGGGATAAAAAGTTTCGTTGCGCATATTATTTATGCGAAAGGCTAATCCAAGATTTGCACCATTTTTTGCAAATGAAATTTCCATATTTTCGAAATCCAAAAAACATCCTATTACATCATTTTTTCCATATGCTTCCCCATAATCATCAAATTGACGATTATTTGACTTTTTACCAGTACCACCAAAGCCAAAACCTGTACGACATGTACCTAAATCTAAATTAGCTTTTTCCGACGCCCAACCTACACGACAGAGCCCTTCATCTGTAACTGTTGCTTCATAGTAAAACTTGCCTCTTCCTTGAACACCTGTTGTACATCGACAGCCATGCCATTCTTTAAATTCCCTTGATTGACAGCGCATGCCGTCAGGAGTAACAGCTAAAGCAGATCCACGATCAAAGAATGACATTGTCCAAGGAGCAACACTGGCTACTGAGCCTCCATCTTTGCCTACTTTACCCTCTTCCAAGTCACGTAAAGTTTCCCAAACAATTTGCAAAATAGGTAAACAAAAAGCACCAGTTTTACCAGAACCAGTTTCAGCAGCCATAAGTACATCCCCACCACCAAGTATAAGTGGGATTGCTTCAGCTTGAACATCAGTTGGTAATCTAAGATAAATAAAAAGATAATAAAATATATATTCATAGTGAAGACATTTTACAAAAATCTTACGTCCATTCCATTTCTTCAATTGCTTTTGCTATTTCTGGAAGCACGCCAAATTCTAGAAAATCACATAAAATGTATTTATATAAATTTTTAAGAGACGCAGAGAATTCTGAATGCATTATAAATGAGTACCTTACCTTCAAAAGCAGTCATTTTTTGTAGTAAACGTATTTATTTAATCAAAGAATTTTCCTTCAATATAAAATTGTACCGGCTAGCAGCTCGCTAATAAAAAACAACCAACACAAAACATTAACCAAACAAATTAGTGTTGTAAAAGTTTTTAAAATATTTGCACTTCAAAATTCTAAACACTACCTTATGTATAACATGTAGTAAACAATCTGGTAAATTATAAATTATTATAGCAATCACATGTTATTATAATCACTTAGTTCATACATCCAAAATTCATTTCTAAAATGTCTTTTATTAACATATTAAAATGTGCATATGTGTTACATGAGAACCAATGTTCCTTAATGGAATAACAGGATAAATAATGTCATATTCATACCTATTATTATTTATGTCGAAATTGGGTTCGAATTGATTTAAAAGAAATATTAATAAATAAAGCAATACATATATATTATTTTATATATGCTATATATGCATGTACGTAAAACAGGTTTCATGTTTTTTATTAAATCTAAGGATACTTAACAAATTCATAACATAATTTTATGTACATACTAGCTAAACCCCCACGCGTTGCTGTTGTTCAGTCAGATTAAATGGAAAAGAAAAAAGAGATGAACCCCACATAGAATATTCCATAGTGCTGCTACTAAACACATAATTGTCACTTTATAGCACTTTCTAATAATATGAAAATTCATAATTTACGCGGGATTTTAATCTGAGGGAAGCAGACTTTTTACCATTTTGTTTTATATATAAGATGTTAATGTAATGTATATGAAATCTATATGTATATGTATCTAGAGTATGAAAATCTGTTTTATAATTT
>JXPL01110326.1:331-12550 GCA_001015235.1 Sphyracephala brevicornis | reverse complement strand
AATTTAAAATTATAATTAAAATAATATAAATTTATATAATTAAATATAATTACACATAATTTAATATAATACATGTATGTATTATTATGCACTGTATTTAAATCCATTAATGACTGTGTGTCAAGTATACCTTCAGTAAATATTTTTTACTACACAATAATTCTAATAAGGAATGGATTTGATAAAAAATATAAGTCAACAAAAATTCAAATTATGGTAAGTACTTTCAAAAATAAATTTTGAAAATTCAGAAAGACAGCATTAGTCTGTGTCATCAACGCAAATAACGAAGAAAAGTCTATCGATGATGTAGAATCTCATTAATAAATTTGACTTTTGTCGATTACGCACTACCACAGGGCTTATCTGATTGGAAGCTGTGAAAAGTGTATAATTATTAACTCATATTATCATATTTATCTATTGATTGTTTATTGCTTTTAGAATTGTTTAGATTGCGAACACAAAATATCAATAAAAACCTAAGCATGTCATTAGTGCGAATGTGAAACAACAAAAAGGTGAAGAGTATTCATGGATTATGAGCGTATGGGCTAAATGTATCACATGACATCATCACAAAAACAAAACTACGACCTTCGGCAAATTTAAAGAACGAAGTATGTATACTATACGTTGGGAATATATAAGAGATACGCGCCTAGTAATTAGTTTCAAATATTTTTATCACTCATATAAGCGACATCTTTATGCATAATTTAACGAAATATCTAATGCATAACTTTGTATACAACAAATAACATACATACATATTTGTATGTATGTATACATATAGAAGTAACAGAAACTGTTGATAAGTGGTCAGCGCAGGGGGTGTTCTGCTCACATGTACATATGTATGTTAATATATTTTTTCGAAACAACTCACTTATTTTGTATAATACATACATACATATGTATAGTAAACAACCGAAACAAAAATATACTAATGGTAATGCATATATGTACATACATTTTTAAAATTGTAAAATACAAAAAATAAACTCAAAATAATACGAAAATTGGGTTAATGTGTACGATGACAACACGAAAACAATTAGTATTCACTAATTAAATTCAACGAAGTAAGCACTTTGATTTTAAAACAACTTTTTAATTTAATGAAACACCACTTAATCTAACAGTTGTTTCAATTATTCAAACGTTTCCTTTAGTTTTTCTTAAGGCTCCAAATAAATTATTTTAAAATACTCATACAAGAAACAATATTTCTTGAAATTTAATAAAGTTCTTACCTCAGCGTAGCTTCTGCTGCTTCTTTATCCTTAAAACCAAGTCCTGGTACAGTCTCTACTTTATCGTCCTTATCTGTTTTTGTGTTTTTATTAGCAGCACCGCCACCATTTTCTTCCAACCATTTTTCGAACACTCCAATTGCCTCATTTATGTTTTTGATTTTTTCTTCAGCTTTTGTCACTAAATAGTAAATAGATACATACATATATACATACATACATATCAAAAATGCTACTCAGGTAAATTTACTTGTTAGAACACGTTTCGCTCTTCCCAGCAGACCACGTACAGTTAATTTTCTATATTGCATATCATGACTCTCTAATAACTGGATCGTTTCCTCAGCCTTCTCCTTGTCCTTGAAACCAAATTTAGACTCGCTAGCATCAGACATGTTGATAGATTGAATAGTTTCAACTGAATAATATTCTTACGACTACAACAAAATACTACCAAATGCAAACTGATTCGAAAATTGTGTACGCACGAACGGCAAAGCGAACTAAGAATTAGTTAACGACCACTAACGTTGAAGCTTTCAGNGAACGGCAAAGCGAACTAAGAATTAGTTAACGACCACTAACGTTGAAGCTTTCAGCAAACTACAGACAGACGAACTAATCGAAAGCTTCTGCTTTCATTGAGAAGCCGGTTTTCGTTATTTTCTCCCACATTATGCGTTTTTATATATTATATTAGATAAGAATCGCAATTAAAATATGATGTCATTAAGCTTACCCAATTCTTACACTAATGTGTGTTCAGAACTGTGTGTGATATATAAGAACAAACGAATCAAAACAAAACTAATAGCAGGCAATATTTATACCAGTATTTTGTCAAAGTGTATAAATGTTGAAGTGATAAGTATGCCCTACACCTTGTAATAATGAATCAGTCAAGATTATTATAATTTAAATTCAAGAAACTGTGATGCTGTAAGACATTTCATTTGGCTTCTGTTATATATACTTCCAATCAAATATCTTTCTAATCCTTCAATGCAACAAATGAGATTTTTTTTTGTTAACAAAAAATGATTTATTAATATTAATTATAATGTATTTATATTTTGTTTTGTTATTTTTAAACAAAAAAACGTGTAGCTTAACTTAATTCAATGTTTCAAAAAGTTCTTTAACTTTAGTAGCAATTCCTTTGTATTTGCAGTACATCATCCAACATAAAATTACGAAGATGACACAGCGCTTGCACAACATCATCTGTACTCTCCTTTGCATATTCACCAAGCCAAGTTGTTGGTAAATTAACCTTGCTAATATTAGCTGGAGTGATCTGTGTAACCGATTTCTTCCATGTCATTGTATTTGAATTGTTGTTTTGTCCTTGCAAACTTTCGATGTATTTAATATATGCATCGGAGTGCAGTACTCTTTGCGGTTTGGGTGGTACAGTTATAAACATGGGTTCTAATGGTGGTGCATAACTTTGCGGTTGGCATGAGGCTTGCATACTCTCGTTAGAACCTCTCGGTGATATAGCATTGGGTTGCTGCATTGCCTGATTTGGTACAGACAGTTTATGTTTACGCACAACATAATTTTTACTACGTTCAGTTGTTGGTATAATCTTACCACACTTACTTAGATGTACCTCTCGCACATGTTTGATTAAACGTAATAGTGATGGGAATGCTTGCATATTCTTTTTTATGCGTATGCAATTTCTCCACATGCATACGTATTCTGAGGCAGATACTTGCAAAGAAGTGCGTTGTACATGGCCATTACCGTCTTGTATGCAATGTTCCATACAGTCAACTAAGTCCTCAAACTGAAAATCGCATTTGTCCCAAAGGCATTCGAATGTGAGCAAGCTTGACTGCTCTACCGGGCCGGGACTGCCGCAATTTAGCGCTTCTTCGCTTTCAAGTAAACGTGCTGCTGCGGATTCTGCATTAAGCTTAGAAGCTTTGTCTTCCCAACTCTGTTTTAGACTAGCTGGTAAATTTTTCCATTCATTGCCCACCATACGTGATATGTCTCCAAAAGAGGCATCTGGATTACTTTGACATATTCCTTAAAGTAAATATTTGAAACGTTATTATGACAAATTTATGTCAAAAACATTAACGGTCTTACCTTTTCGTACATCACTTGAATACAGTATATACCCTGTGAGACTTTTCTTAGCAATTTTTGTTTTAATTTTTGATGATATTGGAGTTGAAGACACTGACGGTGCCGGTGACGAAACAGCTGCTATGTCTGAATTAACAGAAGGAGGATTACCATCCAAAGAGTCTTCTAAGATTCCCAAGCCTTCATTCATTTCATTTGATTTGCCATCTTTTAAAGGCTTTATAGGTACTTTAAAGTAGAATATTTCATCCTGTGTAACTTCTGGACTATGTTGAAACTTACGCATTGCACCGGGCATAGTGTTTAACTTACGTAATGACTTTTTTACTTCATCATAAACTGACTCACATAAATATATGTCACTCTCTGGAAATTCTGTAGGTCGACAAGAAATAAATTCCGAGTACTCCAGTACTGCGCATCGCCCAACAATGCCAATAATTGGACTTATTTCATCCACAGTGGATAAGAGCAATTCTTGTCTATAAAAATTTTTATTTAGAGGTGCAACCTCACTGGATCCTAGTAACCATTGTCCTCTAAAGTATGATTTGTTTGCATTCTCCCAAATTTGGTGTATTTGAGCAATTGACTGTTTGCCTGTTTGAGTTGCCACATAAACAAAATCTCCTGTTTTAACAACACCGCTACAAATAGTGTTGTACTGCTGATAGTAAACACTGTTGGGGTCAGAATTGGGTGGAGGATCACAAACCACATTTGGTTTCTCTTTTTCTGTCAAAGCCTCCTGTAATTTGAGTTCCTCTAGTTCACCTTTATGTTTTTCAATTCGTTCTTTAAAGACTGACATAACGCGTTTAAGTTCAAGTGGTTCTTCACGTGACACAAATTTGACAGGATCATTTTCACGAACAAACGGCCATGTTTTAAACTTTCGGAAGAGGCGTTGCCGCACATTGTAACGGGATTCACAAACAAATACATCTTTCTCAGCAAAACCCTCAGGTTTTAATTTTATATAATCTTTGATATGCATTATGTAACATTTACCCAAAACATTGTCCATTGGAATTGTTTGTGATACGCTGCTTCTAAAAACTTCTCTTTCCAGAAATTTCCTAGTTGCTACATGAAAGGTTTCATGCGGTCTTAAAAATACCGCACCATGCATCATTTTTACACCATCGTCTGTAGACCATAAGCGTTCGATATAAGCAACGCTTGGAATTTTGTTTTCTGGTGGTTGAAAGTACACAAAGTCTCCCGGTGAAAAAACATTCTGATTTATAGTAACGCTTTCGCCTCCTTGCATCGCTGCTGCTTCAACTTCCTCTTTATCCTCTTGATCCTGTTCTTCCTGTAACATTTTTTGTTGACGTACGGCCTCAACTTCACCCATTAACTTTTCTAATGTATAAGACAATGCTGGAGAACTTAAAGTATCTTTACATATTTCATCTCGTTTTTTAATAAAATATGTTTGAAGTTCACAAGAGTCTTGAAAAACATCAGAATCCGTACGTGAAAGTTTTCTAGCACGTTCTAAGCATGTAAAAATATCTTCTTGAAAAGCATCAAATCTTTTATAAACACCTTTGTCTAATCTACGTTTGATAAGATCTAAAGAAATACCACGAACCTTTGTCGTTTGAGCATTACCTTCAACCACTTCATCGTATTCTTGCAATTCAGCTAATGAATCGGAATAACATCGACCTTCTTCATCTTGGTGATTGTATAAAGATGTGAACAATGTCAGAAATATTTCCTGTACTGCGAGAGACACGTCCGGTACAGCCTCCCGCTCATTCCGTAGGCTTTGCTTCATTTGGAGCGTAAGTTGCTGCAACACCAGTGCATCTTTATAAATTTGTGAATCTGGTTCATTATATTTACAAGCATTTTCTAGCATAAGTAGAAAATCTGCTGCCAATTCGTCCACACTTTCATATACACTATGCTTGAGTTTTTGACCAATACGTTCCATATCAATAGGCTCCCTGATAATATCGTAGTAATCTGGATACTCAGTTTTGGAAGGCAATTTTGTAAAGATTAAAGATAGTTGTCGTTTTCCTTTCGGTTCTTGATATTCTCTAATAGTTTCATAAAATTGCCATAATTTATCACTCATTCCAGCCTTCTTTCGGCCTTGTTTAGGGCCTTTTATTAATGGTTTTTTTATATCGCCTAAACCGGGGAACTCCCGGAGTTTTTCATTTAATGCTTTTTCTAAGTTATTAGCATCCTCATATATAGTGGAACCCTCCTCATTGTACTGGCGACAATTTGAAAACATTAATCGATAATCGGCAACCACGTCCTCAACTGTTAAGTATTTATCTGTACGTATGTTATGCTCAATAATATTCATATCTATAGGATTTTGTATAATGTCGTAATAGTCTGGATATATTTTTCTTGGAGGCTTCTCCATAAATAACTCAATAGGTCTACGATTGCTTATTGTAAAGTCTACCAAGTACTTTTGAATGCTAAGAATTTTCTTCTTGATAGTGGCATTTATTGGAATGCGTGTATTCTTTGAATTTCCACTACTTGGAGTAGTCGGTGTGCTTGAATTAGAATTAATACGTGGTCGTCCCTTTTTTCGAGGCATAATAGGCAAAGACTCATCAGGTTCCGCATCCTCTGCTTCACTTGTTTCTTGATCTAGTGATTCTTCCACAAGTTTAGCATTCATTATTTTTAACATTTTAACAGCATCTTTATGTGTACGGTGTGTAGGCGGAAAAGCTTTCTTAGCATTGTCCAACATTTGATACAAATCACCTGTCAAATCACTGATGTTAGCATAATCACCCTTCTTCAGTTTCGTATGAATTTGACTCATCGAAATCGGTCGTTTTATTAATTCAAAATATTCTGGATGAAATCTTCGTACAGGTAGCTTCCAAAGTGATGTACCTAATGGAGGACCAGTTACACCGGAGTGATCGGAAGACCCCGCTGCATTGTATAAATGATCAAAAAGTGCCCACATTGGCCCTTCACCTTTTTTACTCGTCTCTTCATCATCAGAACTATCAACCTCTTCTTTTAATGCTAAAATACAAAATTTTAATATTATCGTTAAAGCTCTGGAATTACTACTTAATATATAGTATACCTGCAATCGCAGCACTTGATAGAGATCGAATGCGGCGGCATTGTTTTGCCTTACCACTATCGATTTCAATCCGTTTTTGGGTAAACATGCGCTTTAGAGTTTTTGCATCTTTATATATTTGAGAACCCGGTTCATTAAACTGACAAGCATTTTTTGTCATTTGAAGAAGATCCCTTTCCATTTCAACTAAAGTCGAATAAGCATTCATTTGTATTTTAGTTGCTATCAAGCGCAAATCAATTGGATGTTCAATAACATCATAATAATCTGGATAAACTTTTTTCGATGGCAACAATTGAAACATCCGATGTAGAGCCCTATCATTCATAGTTGGATCAGTAGCAGTCATAACGGCCGCAAATAATTCTTCATATGGATTTATTTCATCTTCATTACTACGATTTGTTTCATCACCTTCCATACTAGCTGTCAAACGTCTGGCATGTCGCCGCTTAGCTTTTGGTTCTTCATCGTTACTACCCATTGAATCCACTATTCGCTGCCGATTTGTTTGTATATGCTGCCACAATGCAACTGCGTCCCTATATTCATTACTATCAATTTTATAAAAAGCTTTAGCATTATTTATCAGCAAATCAAAATCACTCATCAAATCCTCAAGATCGTCGTATGAGTCGGTTTTCAATTTCTGTTGCACCTTTAGTAAATCAATTGGATTCGCTACAACGTCGTAGTAAGATGGCTCTTGCCTTCGTTTAGGTGCTCGTATAAATGTATCACACAGCATAGTACCATCTTCTTTTTTTATATTTCTAATTGAATCGTACAATTGCTGACATAACTCAGTTGGGTCAGCTATAATACGTCGCTTTTTTCTCGTTGATGTGATTAGAACCGGCGATTGTTCCGGTGTTGAATCGTCCATTTGCATTGGATCGTCGTCATGTTTGCTTGATGATAGGGAACTAGCGCGCCTTTTTCGACTAAGCATTTTATAAAGAAGGAATTTTATATTAATTTCAATATAAAATATTTAGAATAGTCAAAATAACACCAGCAATGCACAAAATAAGAGATTATTAAAAAAAATAGTCACCGCGTCCAAAAGGGAACAAAGAACATTTACAAAATGAAGTTTCGGTCTTATTAAGCAGCCCATACACGTCTATACTCTGTTTTGTTTTGAGTGACTCGCATATTTATAATAAGATCCGCCTTATAGTTATAGGTCAATGATACCAAAAAGTTATTCTATTTTGATAAAATTTTAATAATAGACTCAAGATGTGTGTTTGCTTGCATCAATGTAAAGGATATATTTGCAATATTTTAACATATATTGCAACAAAGCCTCTTTATATCTTAGAACTTGTCGGAGATGAGGATAGTAATATATAGCAATATGTTCATTTGTATTTTTAATTATATTTTTGTTGACGACGCCATATATGAGACATTATAATATAACACCATATTTTTTTAACTGTTACATCGAATATTCGGTATATACGAATTTCGAGTACATAAAATAGATATATATAATAAATTATTCCCATTTAATAAGTCATACCGATAGTACTCCAATTGTTTAATCATTATGATATATCTTAGATAGCACATCAAAAAAAATAATATATTATTGTACAACATTCATTATTCGTATCATTCAAGAAAAACCTCTAAAGGAATACCCCTATTCCGTCAGCCGCGTAAGTGTTTAAGTGTGCAAACTTGAAAACAGCTGTCAAAGTTTTTATAGAATTTTATGAAATTATGAAATTTCTTCATACAAATTTTGACAGCTGTTTTCAAGTTTGCACACTTAAACTGCTTACGAGGCTGACGGGAATACTCCTAATATATAATATTATAGGACAAAATAAATATATTTTATGAAATAAACCTGGCATCATAGTCAAATTCATTGCGTTGGCAGCCCTACAACAAAGAGAAATAAATAAAAATTCTTCAATTAAAACATTTGCAGACAAAAAAATTTATTATTGTTTAATGAAAGTTTTTCAATTTTTTTTTGCATAAATAAATTAATGTTTTAATTTTGCATCGTTTTCGTTAACTTTATTTCAAACTAACAATAAGACTGCAAAATATATCTAGTATGTACAATTCTATGGGCGTGCTCACCTCAAGTGTCAGACATGAAAACAGACAATATTTCAAAATCTAAAAACAAAACATAATATGTCCAACAACGACGTGCATATTTCCCATCCACAACAGCGGATGCTGATCTCCTCAGAAAAAAATAATCGAAGCTATATGGGGCAACAGCGAATTAAAGGTACACAAGACTTAAAACAGCGGGAAGATTATTATATATTCGGTAGCGTTTCACCCCGTTGTGGCCAAGCAAAAATGTTAGGTGATCCAATTGAATCCCCAGACCAGAGAGATATGAACGAAAGCGATAATAACATCAGTTCCTGTTCCACACTTGATATTGTGAATAAGGTAAGTAAGCGCGAAAACAATTTTTATTTGTTCTTTTATAGATTGCAGTTGCATTGTGCGCAAGTACAGAATAAAGGAAAATAGTTACGCATTAATGACGTGCATTCTACGTATCCTTTTGCGTTTTTTCATGAAGTTTAACTCAATATAGATTTTCGATTTGAGTAGCAGTTTGTTTAAAGAAAAATATTAATTTATAAAATGCAATATGATATCCGAAACTCTAGTTCCACGCAGTTTAAGCTGTTTATGCTGCACTGAAAGTCAACCAAGAGAAGCGTACTTACACGGAAATGATCTACGTAACAGTTGGGAGTACACTTTGATATCTCAACCTCATCCCATGAAACCAATTAATGTGTTACAATCGAAAAATTATATTAAGTGATTGTTTTGTAATATATTTTTAATTTTAGGTTGAAAACTTGACACAAAACCACATTGAAAAGCAATTACTCGAGCTTACACAACGCCTAAAGCAAACAGAGGACCAGCGATCTGAAATACAGCGTCAACTTGAGGAATCCAGAAGCGAAAAAGAATTATGTTTGAGACGTTTAGAAGTGGTTAGTGCTGCACATGAGTGTAGGATTACGGAGATGCATTGCGTGATCGCAGAGTTAAGTAAAAAGTTGCGAACTAAACAGGAAAGCACTATTATTGAAGAACAAGAACCTGAAGAAAGTGGTAAGTTGAAATTGTATTACAATACTTAATAACTGATTAACTTCTTTTTAAAGAAATAAGTTATCAGGAAGGATCAGTTTATAATTCTGAATTGAACTTGACAAATCCAGAAGTGGATTGTCAAATTGACCCTGTTAATGGTGGCCATTATTCCAATCATGGCAGTCTCGAGAATGCTACAAATTATCCTTTCATCGAGCTTGAAGAAATCAAACTAAATGATACTGTTTATAAAGGCCAAGTCGAGGTAAGTTTAAATAATTCCTTATACAACATGTTTTGACCATAATAAATATAATATTAGGCACTACAAGAAGAAGTCCTGCATTTAAAGTCACAAATTGCTTTGCTACAATCTGAATTAGCTAGTAGTGCAGGAGTGACGCAAGTTGTCGAAGAAGTGCAGAGCATTGAAGTATATGGCGACGATGTTGAGGCGAATCAAAGCAATTGTTCCTTAGATCAATGTTTTCAAAAACTTAAGGAAGATTGCGTAAATAAAACCGAGTCAGGTAAGTTTTATCGTTTGTTTCATTGCTGATATGCCATACTAATGGATAACACAGAATTTGTAACAACATTTAAACACTGCGACCCAAACACAAAGAAATCTCCACCAGTTCCTAAAATGGCTGAACGCGTGAAGCTTCGTTGTGCAACCAAAACTGAAAATCTTACAGCTACGGATCTGCAGAAAAGCGAAGTAAAATTAGTCAAAACACATTTATTCATATATATATAACACATTTCTATTATTTTATTTCAGTTAAAAAATGTTGACATCGTTGAGCACTTGGTATCCGACCTAAAGCAAAACAATATATTAGAAAGCTTTATCGAACCGTCTCAATTCGATAATGAGCTGCATAGACTTCAGCGAAAAATCGAGCGTCTTAAAGTACGTAACACGATACTCACTCTTACCCTGGATGAATGTAAAGAGCACTGCGAACACTTGTATTTGCTTTGTGGTAAATACGAATCTAATGCGATTGCCTTACAGTGTGCACTCAATTGCAGTGATCGTGCAATAGAAGCTTATGATGTGATGTTGGCATTATTGGAGAGCAAGTATGATTTAAAATATGCAATATCAAACACACAAAAAACAAATCATTTGCATTTTAGATTAGCATTAATTAAAGATACAACTGCAGCCGCTGAGGAAAGTCGCAGAGCTGTAGAATCAGTAGCTCGTCATTTGTTGGATCGCTTAGAAGTAGAAAAGGACAGCTGTGAAAATAGTTTAGGACCTTGGCAAAATACGTAAGTATAACAAATGAGCAATACGGCCCAACACCTATTTCATACATCAATTTCGAACGCGAGTATAACATTATGAATAACAAGTTGATTTTTAATTCAATATATTCTTACCTATTTATGTTTAATCTGTACTTAGTTTTAGCATTCCTGTCAAGATTTATGATTCATGGACTGCAGAAGATGATAACCGCTTGCGATATCATGTTTCAAAATTAAAAGGTCGTCGTTCAACGGTCCAAAATACGATAGTTCACTTGGAATCACCATTCGTTGATTTCCAAGAAAAGTTTCGCATGTCATTCGAAACCGATGAGGGATTAAAAAATCAGGATAAACTTACACACATAGATTTAGAAATGGCTTTATTAACTCAAGAACTTTTAAACTTGCGTGAAGAAAATATTGGCTTAAAAGTTAAAGTTGAAGAAGCCGTTCGAGAACGTCAAACTGCAATACATAGAATTGAAATTCTACAAAACGCACTCGAACATTTACAACTTCAACTACAATTAACTAACGCTTCCAGTCAGGACAGTAACATAGCGAAACGAGTCTCATATTCAGAATCCGAACATTTAGCACTTGTTGAACAGCAGCTAGTTGAAGCCTTAGCTCGTGAGTCAGAACTCAAAGGTCGCATACAAGCTTTGATCGCTTCAGTGTCTGTTTCTCAAAAAGTTTCTGATGAAAAATTTAAGGAATTGCACAAAAATTTACGGGAAATGCAAAAATCAAATATGTAAGTTTTAACAGTGGTTACGAGTATAAAAAATATATGCAAAATAATTTATTTTTTTGTATATTAACAGAAGCTTAACTCAGTTACTTGAACAAAATAAACGAAAGTATCAGGTTCGCATACGAAAATTAGAGCAAAAAATAATGATTACGACTTTAGAATTGGAACGTGAATTTGATAGTAATACTCAACTACAAGGTGATGTGCAACAACCACAAATGATTAGATGCAAAAATGCAACTACAAAATCGTTGCAGACAAATAACGGTTCCGAAGCAACAATCTAAGAATCAAACATGTATGTATCTGAAGGTGGTACATCAGTATATGCTCAGCTTTTTCCTACACACTTTCTAACTAATCTCATTTAGTGCAATTGCATTAACGCATTAAAACCACAGATGTGCCATTCAATGTGCAAGAAAGACGACACGAGTCAATCTATTCTTGCTAACACTTCAAGTGTGCGAATTAAATTTTTTTTTGATTATAATTAAGCAGTTATACCTTATTTTTAATTAAATATATGTATGTATTTATAATATGTAATTATGCATTGCTTGTTAAAATTATACTATTATTAATGTACAAACTAAAATGTATGCTGATATAAATAAATATAGAAAAATTCATCGTTTGTTTTT
>JXPL01110271.1:0-13183 GCA_001015235.1 Sphyracephala brevicornis | reverse complement strand
TTTTGATTAATTATGGATTAGCACAGAGCTTAAAAAATAGCACGGAAGAACTGAATGGTAAGTTAATTATTATAAGTATTTAAATTTCGAATATAAGGAATAGAGATATCTATAGAGATAACTATATAAAGATGATTATGATTTTCTATTAAATGTTTTAAAGTCTGATTCGATGTATAACAAATTTAATTTATAATTAAATTTTTTTTTTAATTTTCTAATTTCAAACATCTAATGTTGCAAGGAGAGCAGTTTCAGAAAATAACATAAGGAATTATGTATAAAATAAAAAAGCTTGGCAAAGAATTCATTAGGGGACACCTAGATTTAAGGAACACTTTGGTTTATTTCATTAATCTCTTAATTACGAAATAAAATTGTATACTCGTAAATGTATCAAAATCATCTCCATAGTGATGTATCTGAATTAAGACTCATAAACGATTCTAATCAATTGATATCCTATTTAATTGACATGCTTCAATGTTATAATATGGCGTTATCATTCTATATGTAATATGATTCTATTTTTTAGATGATATTGAAATCATTTGGGTTTCAACGGAAAATTCTATAAACTTTACTGTTGAGAATACAGAATCTTATGAAATCCAAAGTGTATCTTGCAAAAGTACAAAGAACTTGGAAACCGGAAGTGAACATGTTTGGTATATACATATCATTGTCAATAGAGCATAGTCAATTTATAATATATTTCTTCTAGTGAAAATCTTAATCCTTGCACGACATATTTTGCTACATTGTCCATAAAAAATTTGACTGATCCAAATCAAGCAATTATTGAGAAAATTATCGAAGCAGACACTATTTACATTGGTGAGTTAAGTCCTTTGTGGCATATGTATGTATATGTACAAAAACATTAATAGAAATAAAACATTTTTATTATTTCACTGATTTTCTTTCAGAACCAATAACTGTTCTACAGCCTGTAATATCTGGCACTCATGAGCTAAATTTAACATGGAGTGTTATTCACATGACTTGTGTTTCAAACTTTCAAATTGATGTGAAGTCTGTTGAAAAGGATTATAAATGGACTGTGGTTGTTAATGACAAAACAGCTTTACATGTGGACGAATTGGATCCATGTGAGCAGTATTACATTCAACTTAAAACTTATGATGTTCACAAAAAGCTTATTTCGAACGAGACAACTACGTGTTCAACGGAATATGCAGGTAGGATATTTTCGGCACAACAAAAAATGTAAATTATTCCATTTGCATTTCATTTGTAATATCTAGAACCGGGAGATGTAAATGTAACTCTGACTCCGCATGGCTCCGATGTGAAAGCAATATGGGAACAACCAACTCATAAAACTTGTATCACATCATATAAACTAAAATGGTCAAAAGTTGATTGCAAAAATGATGAAGACTACTTTTTAAGAGGGCTTAGTTTGAACGTCAATTATTTTGGTTTTGAAGGATCTGAATTCAGCTCGGGATCAGGTGAAATCAGTACCACTGAAATTATACCTACAACCGAACTTCCAGGTAAAGAAATATATATTTGGTATTATTCGGCCATTGGACATTATCGTCTATGCTCTTATGCCATTTTTCGGGCAGCTTCATAATTCCATCGGTGTAGAACTTTTGTGGTTTATCGCTGGCTTGTGATTTTTATCGGCTCTTGAATCGACCATTTTTTTCAATAAAAAGAAACCGAAAAAATGGTAGTCATACGGTGCAAGGTCCGGGCTATACAGCCCAACCAAGTTCCGTCAGTTCATTCCGAGTCATCAAAGATGTGTGATGCTTGGTATTGTCATGATAGAACTCCTTTTCTGGTGGCCAATTCTTTTCGCTTTTCCTAGATTACTTCGTTCAAACGGTCGAGTTGTGAGCAGTAGGTTGAAGCAGCTTATAATAAACAATTCCCTTCCTATCCCACTAAACACTCAAGTTGTTTGTGGAGGATCACCTGCCTTTGAACATCAATAGCGTATTTCTTAGGATAATTCACTAATTTTTAACAAAAAATGTAGCTTAAATTGCCGCCTTTTAAACACATGTTCACTTGACAGAATCGGATTAGTGTTACTGGATATATGGATATCAACATCATCTAGTGACAAAAAACCGCGAATACATTTTATATCACCCATTATTTATTAATTCATTATATTCAAAAATATATTTTAGATGAAAAGTGTGAATGGAGTACTGTTTTAAATGATGAAAATACAAAGGAATTTATTTTTCGAAACTTAGAGGGATGTGAATCTTATGAGTTTGAAATATATATTAATTCTAATTCAACACCGAAATCGCAAAAGGAAATATTTACATCTCCGGAACAAGGTAAAATATATTTTATTTCATATATTTTCAATAAAATGTATTGTTTTAGTAACACAAAGACACTACTTCAATTATACTATGTTTTTTTTTTATCCTTTAGTACCTAGTATTGTGTTATTGCAAGCACCTACAATAAGCTCTACAAACATTGTGTTGAACTGGAGTCCACCTAATAAAAACATAAAATGTGTTAAGTTTTACAATGTTTCAGTTACAGGAGCTCTTCAAAGATCTGAAGCGGATATGCAAACATATTTTCGTGAAACAAGAGATACAAGTGTCTTCCTCGACGAACTTGATCCTTGTGGTAATTACAACTATTCTATTACAGCAATTTCACTTAATGGGACTTCTGGCGTAAGTGCCAATTCGACCTTTTACACATCTGAAGAAAGTAAGTATTTATTAATTTTCGATAATATTAATTTTAAATTAAAAATTTATAGAACCTAGTGCTGTTTATGATATTGTTGTTATACAAGAACCATTCGCATTAAACATTTCTTGGAAGCGACCACTTTTCGCAGATTTGTGTTTAAATGGCTACCGTCTTTCGATTTGGAAACTCAAAAGTATGGTATCAGATGCCGATTCAGTAACAAATAATACTTTCCAACGTTTTGAAAAATTAAGTTCCTGCCAGCCATATACAATCCAAATCATACCAGCCACAATAACAATGGATGGTGAATTGGTTCAAATTGAAGCAGAAACGAACGCTATTGTTGCTCAGTCCATAGTTTTTGAAAAACTTGCCGTTTATCCCAATGGTATAGAGCTAAATGCTCGTGATCAAGATACTAATAACAATTGCGACAACCTATTTGCTCATTTCCGGTGTGAACTTGCTGATAGTACCTTGGTTGATGTACCATATAAGGTATGATACGATATTCCTCACATTATTCTTAATTTCATTTAAAACGTCCTTTCATTATACTTTGGTTTCAGCTTATTCTCAATTCATATTATCTGGTTTTATATATAATTCATACTTGTTTTTATATCCTCATCAATTATTGTTATCCCAATTAGGAAATAAGTATTTGCTATCAGTGCCTCATTAGGAGACTATTCTGTAAAGAATGTTCAGTAAGGATCAGAGATCGGTATATGTACACATTTTTGTGGCTTGCGATATTACGCCGAAACTGCTGAACTATTTTTCGGTCCCAAATTTTGTATTCGCTCTTTAAATTCAAATTATATGTCTATTCTCGGACTGATTTTTTTGTTGCTTTTCATAATGAAATTTTGTTGCTATTTTACAATGGAAATAAACATGCATACTTTAAGGTAAGAAAAAGTGATCGCCAACCGATCTCTGGCACAGATAAATTGTCTATATAAAATATATATATACCGGTTCAATTTTATTTTATTTGCGTAGGTAGATGTGTTCTAGATTTTATTACTACCTATTTACATAATTTATATTATTTTCAGTCTGCTGAGCAATATATTGAAAAAGTTGGTGGTATAACTTTTACTGCTTTTTTGTCACCCTTATCACCAAATACTAAATATAAATGCAACTGCAGATTGTTTAATGTTGCTGGTTGGTCTTCAGTTAAAGACATTATTGATACCTTAGGACCTTACTGTAAGTAAAATAATCAAATTTAAAATTCATTCATTCTCGTATTGCGTTAATTTCTTCTTCAAACATTTTAATCGTTTAGATCCTGATACACCTCTAAACGTCGGCCTTAAAACAAAGTCGAATTCTTCGATCTTTTTCAGTTGGGAAGCACCAAAGTATGCTAATGGAAATATCAAATTGTACATTACACATTTTCAACGTGTTGAGGCTGCTTATTACGTACCACCGACATGTAATGCCATTTTAATAGATTCTATTAAAACCGAAACATCCAGCTTGGAATGGATGTTTTCTAATCTAGCATCCTATACAAAGTATAGTATTCAAATTGCTGCCCAAAATGAATATGGTATTGGGGAATATACTAGACCATACATGGTGATAACTGAACCTTGGAGTAAATTAATTATACTTATTTATTGTTTTCTATGATTGATTTTTTCTGCAATAGTTTCAGACCCCATACAATATTTGAAAATTTTACCAGAAGGCCCATTTGAGTCACAGGAAGATTACTTCGCCAATGTAATACTTAGCTGGACCATACCTTGCAAGTCGAATGGAGAAATCGAATATTTTTTGATAAAATTTGTTGGAGTACGTGAAAATTATGGAATCATTAGTTTTACACGTGAAATACAACCTCAGTATAATGATAATGGTAAAATGACACACAATGAAACCGATATAAAACCTCAATATCAATACAATGTCTCTGTTGAAATAAAAACGAAAGGTGTTAATATAACGAGCAGTATGGTCCAAGAAAACTTTGACGCACCAGCAGGGAGTGAGTAATACTTCGTATTTTGTATTAAAATGATAATCAAATATTCATAATAATTTTATTATAGTCCCGAAAAAACTTAGTAGTGAAGCAGTAAGTCGAACTCATGTCAATGCATATGAAGCAGATAATCCAACTATTTCAGCTAAAGTTCGATTCCCTAAAGACATATTAGAATCAGATTCTGGAACAGTATTATATGTAGCACTTCTAATATCAGAAAAGGTATTGAGTCTAAAATATATTATAATCATAAGTTATAATTTACTTGAAATATTCCTTAGAGCTGTAACCCAGAACCTCAATTAACTTATGCAGCAATAGATGCTAAAAACAACTGGCCTAACAGCTTAAATTGGGTAGAGGTCTATGAACAAGGTTACGGCTGTATAATTCAATATCAAACTACACCACTAAGATGGGGTCCTTTAGATCAGAAAATGAATAGAGCTCAAAACAATTTGAGAAACAAACGAGAAACTGACGACGATGGTTACATTACGTTCATAATAGGAGCTGATAAATGTAAAGGTTCCACAGATCGGTATTGTAACGGCCCATTAAGAGCTGGTATGTCAGAATAGTAACAAAAACAACAAACATTTCCCTGCTCATTCGTTCCTTTTCTATAAATACGTTTCAGATACTGACTACCACTTGGTTATACGCCTCTTCACAAAGTCTGGGTATAGTGATGCTGCATTGTTAGAATTCAAAACAGATTCCTTGATACAGCTTACAATCATATTATCAAGTGTGATTTCGTGTCTATTTTTTGCATTTATTGCTGGCTTAATATACCTTTGGGTTACAAAAAGGATCGCTTGGTAATCTTTATTTTTACCTTCAAACTATTAATTAATAATAAATTATATTAAAGGCATCGAGAGTCATGTCATGGATTTGAGGATTTATTTGGTGATGTTATGTCTAAGAATTTTGCAATTTATTATCGTGATGTAGCTAAGCCAGAAAAATTATCACGAGAATTTAAAGAGTTAACAATGGTTGCAATGGATTTAAGTTATGCTGCATCAGAATTGGGTTGCAACAAAAATCGATATGCTGATATATTTCCCTGTAAGAATAATAATTTAAAGTTTATCATATATATTCCAAAATAAAACTTAAAATTTGTTTTAGATGATAAAAATCGAGTTATTTTGGATATTGACGCTGAGGGATCTGATTATATAAACGCTTCATTTATAGATGTATTAATTAAATTTAAAAAAAAAAATTCAAATTATAAATCACATACTTTATAGGGATACAGACGTAAAAAGGAATATATTGCAACACAAGGTCCAAAGCCTGAAAGCACATTAGATTTTTGGCGTATGGTTTTGCAGCATAATGTGAGAGTTATTGTTATGGTGACTCAATTTCGGGAAGGTGACCTGGTAAGCTATTTGTTAAAAAAAACTTTTAGTAATAATAAAAAAAAAATTAAATGTTTTTAATAAAAAATTGTTCTAGATCAAATGCCATGAATATTTTCCATATAAATCAAAGGGTATCAACGTTACAGTCAAAAAGAAAGACATCTTTGAATTGTACGATAGAACGGAGATGCATGTTTCCCATTATCAATACGATTTAAAACAAAGAGTAGTTCACTTTTATTTCAAAAAGTGGCCTGATCATGGTGTTCCCACGGATCCAAACCATTTAATTACATTTGTAAGAAAAATAAAAGCTGAAAAAGTACCAAGTTACTCGCCTATCGTCGTACATTGTAGCGCTGGTGTTGGTCGTACTGGAACTTTCATTGGTCTCGATATTATAATGCAACGATTAAAAAGTGAATCCAAAATTAACATTTATGAGACAGTCAAAAAATTGCGATTTCAGCGTATGAAGATGGTACAAACTCAGGTGCAATACACTTTTCTTTACACTTGTGCATATGAATTAGTCAAAAACAAGGCGACGCGTCACAACTTGAAATATCAGAACAAGGCTAATGCGGGAAAAAAAGTTAGTTTTGAAGATGAAAACGAAATCAGTATTGTGACACATTCAAATATTTCGTCTGATCGAAAGAATAGTAATGATCTAAATTCAGGTACAGGACAAGTGCCTACGACTAGGAATGCAGCAATCAAAAAAAATGACGACCCTTCTAATCTCAGCACTATTCCTATACGATTTAATGATAGTGGTTACCATTCCAGTTTTGAAAGATTTAATGAAAGCAACGACGATGACGACAGTTGTAAAGAAAACAGCTTTGAAAGCGTTATGTGATTTGCCATTTTGCAAATTAATGTACACACATTTGTATGTATATGTATATGTATGAATACATTGCTTTATTTGTGTATATGCGGGCTATTTATGTACATTAAGTAACAACCAAAGAAGTTAAAATTTAATAAAAATATATAATATTGTGATTGTGATACACATTATGATTTAATATAAATATAAATTTGATATTAATAATTTCTAAATTATGATCAAGGTTAGGTTAGGTTAGATAATACCGTGCCTCTTTATTTTAGTTTATGAGCCACTCTGTGAATTTAACAAATCTTTTAATTTCATTTATCTCAATTCTCTGTACCTCTGTGAGATTTGTTAGGAAATGACTACCTAGGTGTTTAAAACGCATTCTGCAAAAATCGATAGTTTGCTGATTTGATAGTATTAAAATCAAGAGTTTTGAGTGCAGCTTGACTATCTGAGTATATACCTACGGAAGAGCCATGTCTTGCACTTCCATTTTGATTTGAACATCTCATGGCCTCTTGAATAGCTATGACCTCTGCTTGATATACACTGCAGTGATTTGAAAGTCTGAAGGATGCGCTGATCAATAGAGTTGTCGAGAGCACCCCTCCTCCTACTATTCCATTTAATTTCGGCCCATCTGTATATAGACTGACGGTTTCTGTTCTGTTGTACATATATTCGTTCCTCGAGGGTATCAGAACGAATATTATCAAGTAGAAAAACTTCTATAAGTCGCTTTAAAGTTTTTAGTAGAAAGGAGGATAGAATTATTGGTCTAAAGTCCTTCTACCTGATACGTGAGCTTTTGCCTGCCTTAAGAAGAAGACTACTTTTACTTCTCTCTACTCTTTCGGAATATAGTTGAGAAACAAGGAGCCTTTATATATAACTTTAAAATATTTTGTTGTGATTGTAAGATTTGATATCCATTATACCTGATGCTGGTGTTTCTATTTCATTAAACGCATAACCTGGAAAGTGGTTCTCCAACAAAATTTCCAAAGAGTCGCCGATTGAACTCTGTTCAAGAACTCCTAAGAACCACCTTACTTTCGGTTTCTTTTTTGAATTAAAACTTCTGATTTGAGTAATATCCTACAACGAGTTGTTTTGAATTAACAAAATATATTAGGCAGAATGAGCATGTGTGACAACTTCAAAGGAATGCTATCTATCACTGTACACCAGAAGCCAAGAGACAGTCGATCAGTCGATTTCTACCTAGTAATTTTTGAAGTGTTATATAAACCCCTCCATTCATTTTTCACTGCCGTATTAAACTGACCTTGTATTTGTGAATTGAATGATTTTTATTTTTTCTTATTGTTTTTTGCTCTATTTTCCAATCGGCTATAATAGTTCTTATTAAGTGAATTTTATATACAAATGTATGTTTGTATAGTATAATTAAGATGAGTTTTCTGTTTCGTTGCATATTTTAAAATATAAATTTTCTTTAGATTGTTGTTCTTAAAAAGTTAGGCTAAAATATAAGTTGAACTCTTACTATAAGATGCTAAAGAACAGAACATTAAATTTATGTAATGAAAAGTACGCGTACTTTGGTGTTCTTAAACTAGTAATAATGATAAAATCATCTACAAATTGAAAATAATAAATATACTAATTTTTATTTTCATAAAGACCAGGCATTTAAATATTAAACAGAATATGATTAAGACATTTTCTCAAAATGAGGCCATTAAGAACTTCTACAGATTCACTGTCCATGACCAGTTTTCTGGAGTTTAACAATAAAGCTTTTTAAAGTTATTAAAAATATATATATAACATATATATAGAGACACCGATAGATGTATTCGGTGTCTATGAGATTTTACTAGATACTTACAGAGACTAGCATAAAATAGGTAATCTGATTTAGTCTCAGTGAAGTCATCTCTAAGCCCCCAACATGCAATCCAATAAATTTGACAAATGGTTGAACAGAACGTGATTTTTAAGATATTACAGATACTTATCTTTTTAATCTGGGCTCCATTCATACTTATATGTTCAATATTTTTCTCCTACTTAATAAAATTTGTATTAAGTGATCAATCAGAAAACCTGACACTAGTTTTGTTGAAAAAATTAATAAGATCTCTCTGATCCGCAATATTTCGATTCGAAGTAGTAAGTAATGATTTATGAGTAAGAACTATCATATGAAAAATTTGAACGTATCATCAAATGTAAAACTTTTGATAGTAAGAACTTCCCACAATTATTAAATATTTATTTCTATTAATAATTGTTTTGAAATGCTGACTATAGTAGTCAGAACTTCTTATATTAACCATTTCAGGACTATAGATTATTTCATAATTTATAGGGTATTTTTTTTTTAAATTTTGAGAAAGAACACCGATTTTTTTTATTTATAATTATTTTGAAATTTTGACTATAAGTTGTCAGAACTTCTTTTGTTAACCATTTCAGGACTACAGATTTGTTCATAATTTGTAGGTTTTTTTTTAAATTTTCAGAAAGTTCACCGATTTTAATATATTATATTTCAATAACATCTAATTTAACAGACTTTAAATCTTTTCCAAGTTCCATTTTAAATTTTAAAAACGTTTAATGCTTTTATAAGGCAATGCGATGGTAAAAAATCTGTTTTTTTTTTTGTTTCCTTGCAGCTAATATTTTATCATTTTATCAGATGTATAAATTTTAATTAAAGTGTAATAAACTAAAACTCACTTGGTATAGTGGGCTATTAATACATATATACATATATAATACATATATATATGTATATTCTTATATAAAAGACACTTTATCTAGGAATTCGATGATAGCAGTGAGATCACTTTTATTAACAACTGATGCGGTTCACAGTTTATTTATAATTTAAATTTACCAAACTACCAAAATTCAGAATTACTTATATTAAATTTTCTCTATTTATATGTAAATATACTATCTTTCTTAAACTCTTCTTCTTGAACATTACGATAGTACTACTGCAAAACAGACAGATGCTGCTTTGTGGCATTTTCGAAACAATACTCGTATATAAATACCGAACTTTAACTTGTTTTGCATCCATCTCAACCAATTATCAGAACCCTTAATAACACAAACTTATCTATCTATGAACCAGTGGTACAATGGTACAATTCAGGGTTAAATTTCAGTGGTGTTTTAAAAAGTAATCATTGATAAAGAATTGCTTAAGTCTTAAAATTACATATTATACAATATATGAGATTTAAGTTTTTTCATTCATCTGGCAGCACTTGTCGTTACCATCAATTGTTTTTCATCAGATTTACTTAAAATTATCAATTTCAACATATTTACTTTTCCATTTCTAAATAAGAAGATAATTTGTAATGTCCGAACGTAAAGTGTTAAATGTAAGTACGATATAACGATTGATATATATATATTTATATAAAAACCTATGACTAAATTTTACTTAGAAATATTACCCTCCGGATTTCGATCCATCAAAAATTCCAAGAATTAAATTGCCCAAAAATCGACAATACACGGTTAGATTAATGGCACCGTTTAATATGCGTTGTAAAACTTGTGGCGAATACATATACAAAGGCAAAAAGTTTAATGCTCGAAAGGAGGACGTGGACAACGAAACTTATTTAGGAATTCGAATTTACCGATTTTATATAAAGTGCACACGTTGTCTTCAAGAAATATCCTTTAAGACCGATCCGAAGAATACGGATTATGAAATTGAGGCAGGTGCTACACGGAATTTTATGGCTTTGAAATTGGCTGAAGAACAAGCTCGAAGAGAAGAGGAAGAAGCTCGTGAAGAAGAGGCTAACAATCCGATGAAATTACTCGAAAATCGTACTGAGCAATCACGAAATGAAATAGAGGTACTAGAGTCTCTTGAAGAATTAAGAGACTTAAACCGACGACACCAAACAGTAGATTACGAAACTTTACTGAAACAATACAATCAAGTGGAAACAGAACGCGAGCGTTTAGAAAGACAGGAACGAGAGGACGAGGAGTTTATTAAGTAAATATCAATATAAATATTACGTTCAGTTTATTATATTCATCCCTTCAGATCGATACAATTTAGAAATCAGTCTATTGGAAGTAAAGTTGTTGCAGAGGAAATAATTGAGATAAAAGAAGATGAGACAAATATGGAGCCCCCCCCTACAAAAATTGGAAAACGAATGACATCCAATAATTCATTGGCTGATAATTTCGCTAAAAACGTAAAAGCAAATATAGTCAAACGCAAACAGCCGCTTGTTTTAGTAAAAACAAAACCTTTGGCAAAGCCTGACACAGCAGACTCTACAAATAATAAAATTGATATTAACAAGAACAATGCTTGTAGCAATATAGGTGGCTTATCACTGCTTGCAAATTATTCTGACAGTTCTGATGATTCAAATTAAATATGGATTTATCAAAAATTATTTTAATTTTATTACCTAATAAACTAATAAAAAATGCGTTAACAAATTTTGGTTAATAATTCAAAAGCACCAGTGCCATTTTTTACTGGTAGTCCAACCATCAAACGACTTGATGGCGAATTCAACTCATCGCTACAACCAGAACTGGTTGCACTCTTTAAAAATTGCAAACATGACTCGAACGACATTTGCTGGAGTGGTGATGACGAGTGTTCCATTCCTTTGCGAGATAATGGCTGAAATGTACCATTGAAAGTCATATAATCGGCTATGAGAGACAGATGTCGTCGATCTACTGTAATTCCATAGACTTTGAAAACATTTGTTATTTCATTAACAATAACCTGTGCTGCAGCTTCTATGCCATATGTCTTTGCGATTGCGTGTATATCGTTAGAATATAATCTATTTAGGTTTAACAATTTATTATGCTTAAACATTTCGACAATGTTAATACCATCAGTTTTAAGTAGTTGTGTGTCATTATCTCCTTTATAGATTATGGCTCGTTTAATATCTTTTACTTCATGCAAAACACTTTTGCTGGCAACGTCTCGTATTATGTATGAAATGTCTGGTTTATTATACTTGGTGTTTAACTAAAAATATTTTAAATAATTATAATAACATCTTTTATAAATTTAGCAACATACATTAAATGTTAGCTGACACCATAAATACTCCTCTTTATCATATATATAGTCTTTAACCATTTCATTGTTCAACACTTTGTCAACTAATTTGTCGTCCAAATCATTATTTTCATTCAACTCTTCTTTTGAAATGTCCACTCCTTGAACTATATCATCGTCCTCTAATTCTGCAATATTGTTAGTAGTAAGAAAAAAATAAATTAAGGAATTTAATATATTTTATTTATACCATTCGCGTCTGCAATTTCCTCTATATCGTCGGGATCTTCGTAATCTTGTTCGTCCTGTTTACGAGATTTTAATTTAATGCCTGTGGCATCATCATCATGCTAAAAAGAAAGATTTAATATTATGATTTATCAAAAACGAATCAACTCATAATTTTACTTCGTTTTCTCCATCTGAAGAATCCACATCAATGTTTTCGGTGTACTTGGTTTTGTTATTGGCAGCATTTTCACCCTCGAGGAGATCACCATTATCAAGTGTAGCGTTTTCTTGCACCTCATTTTCCGCCGCAATTTTTGTGTCATTTACATAAGTTCTACAATATTGTACAATTTAGTAATTTGAAATCAAAAATCTTTTTGGTATTTAGTTAATTATTAATTACCCTTTGCTGGAGGCTTTCATAATAGCACGAAACAATTGCTTAAAAAATGTTTCGCTCATAAATTTAATTACTCGTTTTGGACGAACACAGAAGTCGTTCTGATAGGCTGCTTGTGGTAAAAACTTAAAACGGATACAATATTGATAAGCACGCTCAGGTTGAAGCACTAATTTCATCTTTATATTTACAACTACAAAATAATATTGATTATTATGAAATTCATTGAAAAATATAATATAATAAATAGTACATTCGAGAATATCTGCTAACACCACTTTATTTAATTTGATACGCAATTTATCTGCCATATTTACTAGACCCGGCACAATCGGAATATCCATAGAGGGAGTTTTTATATTTGAGGAGGCAAGCATTAGTATTTCACGTAAACGTGGTATACCAAGTGTAACATTCATTTCACCACGACCAGCAAAATGAAAAGTGTTCAATGTCATTTGTGTGGAAGGCTCTCCTATAGATTGAGCGGCTAGAAGCCCAACAGGTTCCCCGGGTGTTGCCAACGCCTTTATATTTTTAA
>JXPL01109548.1:0-11951 GCA_001015235.1 Sphyracephala brevicornis | reverse complement strand
AGAAGTTGGTCAAGAAATTCGGGTTAAATATTTTGGACGAGATCCTGTATCAGGATTTATGCGACTTTCACGTAAAGTGTTACAAGCGCCAACGGTTGGAATTTTGCGTAGTTTAAACAAGGCAACCGAGAGTACATAGCATAGCCAAAGCACATTTACACAAATTGTATATTTTTATATATATTAAAATTTAAATTTAACTGAAAATAGTGCAAAAAACAAATATTTTATTTTAATATATATATAGTTTTTTCAATTTATCTTTTTTTTAATTTAACAATTATATAAAATATATAAACTTAATTGTTTTACGTAGGAAACAGTTTTTGAAAAGTACTTGTTATTCTTACTTTTATAAAAATAAAGTGTACAATTAAACATATAGTAGTAGACTAAACAAAAGTACATAAATTCATCTAAAAATAAAACTAAATCAAAACATAAAAAACAAATTGAAAATATTTATTTCAAACAATAACTCGATAACATGAATCCGAAATGCTAAATAAGGCCACAATAGTTATTTTTGTATCGGTCAAAAGATCTTCAATTTCTTCAATTATTTCTAAGATATAACGCTTTTGTTTCGGAAATCTACGAAAAATTATATCAAAAATTATTAAAAGAACAAATGCGTTCGCAAAGGATATGTTGGATAATCCTAATGAATAACTTTTATTATACCTTTCGATTACTATATTAATTTCTTGTTCAGTCTCTTTTTTGTTCACTGCGCGTGGGTTAATCGCACCAACTATGGCATTTAAGGTTGCTGTGGACAAATCTACTATGAGTACGGTGAAATTAGCTTTCTTTGCGAATTGTGTTAAAATGCTGGTCATTTGTTGTATAACCTAAACAAAAATAGCACATTTAAAAGTAACTAAATATATAATATGTGTATATAGAATTATAATAATAAAAGTATACTAGCATTAAATGCTAGCATGAATGTTTCATTAATCTAGTTGAGTTATTTATTTTTACAAACAACAGTCAAATCATACAATTATTGTAGGGAATATTATTATTTAAACTTAAATTAATTTCCTAAAATAAATTTCTTTTTTAGACTTACTTGATTTTCGTATCGTCTGCGATAATTGGCAGTCAGTTTATCATGCACTAAAAATACTGTTTGTACATATGGCAGCTGACTAAGAGAACTTGGTGTGTAACCGATTTTTGGGTTACTATTTCCACCTGATAAATTTAATGTCCCATCACCACGTCCGCCACCGCCAGTGTTGGACATTTGGCTAACATAATCGATAGCCGTGGAATTACTAGCATCAGTTCGAAACATTTTTTGTATAAATTCACCAAGTTCATTCCGTGTTACATGTTTCTCCTGGAAACGATCTCGCTCCCATGAGCGTACACGCAGCGCACCATTCTCAGCTACTAATATAAAATGTAATGCACCAAGTTTAGCCAAATCTTGAAATTCATCACTACTAGCTGCACCAGACTCAACAATACCGCAACGTATGCCACACGCCCATAGCTGTTGCATTATATAAGTAACATCTTTAAGTGGTGGTCTTGTACCACTGATACACACGCCAACATCAATAGCACGAAATTCATTGGTGTCTTCAACATCTACAGCAGCAACTAGTTTATCGAGGGAAAAGGATAATCCTGCGCCACCAATTTTACGCAATGGAATATTTGTATTGAAGCTTTGTGCCTCTTTTTGAAACTCGTGCAACATGTTGTCATAACGTTCGCCCATAGCAAGTACAGAAGGCCGTGAACTTCGATTTCGTTTAAGATCAGCAGTCATCTGCCAGACGATGCTACCACTGTTTGCACGTTCGAAGCTTATTGGCAGACCAGCACAGATATGAATTGGACACTGCAAGAAATAAATTAATTCAAAGAATAATTGTATTCCTATTCAAAGTTGGCTTGCTTACACTGACGCCTAAACTTTGTGCTACAGCTACTATAGATTCCAGTTCACGTAATGCACCTTTTGCTAGGGATGCTGTTTCGCCTTTACCGCGCACTAGTGTTCTAAGCGAACAATCATCCACACCACTTCTTGTGCCACTTAATAAAAAGCTTGACAACAATAAATCGATTAATGTGGAAGCGGATGATTTAGATTTCTCCATTATGCCAGTAACACTGGAATGCAGCTGAAACTTTGATATGCGGCCTTCAATGAAATCAGTGATATTTCCAAATAAATCGCTGTACATATTTATGGGTACATTGCAATACAGCAAAATGGCACGCAGTAAATTTATATGATTCATCCGTATAGAAATATTTTTTTCACGTAGGCGCGGTATTTCATTGGTGATTTCATAAGCAACAGCAAGCAATTCTGCATCGACCAGATGACTGCTGGTATTTGGTGTAATTATATCGAAGGCGCATTCGTAATTTTGCTTGGGATGAAAATTGAAAACTTTTTCTTCACGATAAACACGATCGACACAGTAACGACGTATCATATTAACACCACTCATTGCAATGTGGCGTGCGAACTGAGTTCTCAGGTCGCTCGGCAAGACAACAACACAACCAGAATGTGTCATCAATTTTACGGGATTGCACCAAAGGTTTGTGTGCTTGGACAATGGTGACAATAAAGGTGTATCCACTTCGATGGCACCGTGCTTGCGAAATAAACCGACAACTTTTGCTTTAATAAATTCTATAACAGGATTAAGTGATACCAAACCGTCGAATGCTATATGGGAGTTCCAAGATTTCATTGTACGACTGCTGCCTAAATGATAGGTGTGCTCAAGTACCTCATCGTTTTCTTGCTGTAAACAACGTGACACAATATGTTTGTATGCTTTACTTTGAGGATTTGCCAATGCATGTCTTAACATTTCTTGTAACTCGCTTGCTTCTAATTGTGCTGGAGGTACCAAATCTGAAGCAAGTAGTTCTTCTGCAGTTGGTCGTTGCGCTAGATCATGATTCAATAACCAACGTAGTATCTTTAAAATAAATTAAACTTTCTTTAATCAATTCTATAATACTTTTGGTAATGTTCATCATTACAGTTTTCAATAAAACTGTATAAATGTGATATATCCTATATCACATACAACTGGAGTAACTAATGTACCTTTATGGTTTTATCATACTTGTTGTTCTGCAACATGCTATCTGGTATAACAATTGGTGGACTTCTTAAAGCGGCCATAGTTTGAATACGTTCCATACCTGTACTGAATGGTGGCTGACACATTTCGAATAAAATGATGCCCAGTGTATACATATCCACTTTTTGGTTGTATGTAGACTTTGAAGCATTTTCCGTTAATTCAGGTGCAACATATAACGTTGTGCCAACTTTGCCTGTACCAGTGCCATCCTCAATAGATGTAATGTGTGACAGATGTGTCGCCTGGTCAGCTGTAAGATTTACATTAACTTGAAATATTGCAGATTTAGCTCAAGTTGCTATAAAATCTTACGTTGAGATTGCAATGCCAAGAAACTGGTCGTAGCAAGACCAAAATCTCCAATTTTTATTTGATCGTGAGAGTCCAAAAATATATTTACTGGTTTTAGATCACGATGAATAATGCCCTGTTGATGTATATGGGAGAGACCTTCAGCGATCTCACGAAAAAGTCGCCAAACACGATCAGTGTCTTCATAAAGATTATTATCAATAGCTGTTCTATAAGAAAGAAAAAAAAAATCATTATTGTTAATTCAAATAATAATTGTCATGTAAAACTGCTTTTAGAACCTTAATGTAAACTTCTCACAAAATTCCATTTGAATATACATGATTTGCATTAGCGGTCTTGGCGATATAACTTTCTTTTGTGATTCAGAGTCTTCAGATTCTTCTTTATAAACAGCCACTTGCCCATCTGAATCTATAAATTGAATTCCATCGGAATCTGAACTATCCATATTAGGTCTTATAATAAAAAAATAATAACAATTAAAGTAAATAATAAATCTTATTACATTATCAAATCAGTTTCTGTGCAAGCTTATTTATTTATATATATATGGTGCACTTACATGAAACCATTCCACATACTCGACGAACTATCTTCCATCTCATCGACATCTATGCATTGTGGTGATTTGGGTGGTTTTATGCTCTCATGACTTACAGATACATCTCCAGACATTAACTTATCCTTTTGAATTTTACATAAAATTAATATTGGATATAAAGATTAAAGATTAAAGAACACCGTATGTAGCTCACCATTTCTTCGATGTCTTCCTCATTGACACTTTCAATCCAACTATTGAAATAGCGAACAACATTTTCATGATTCAAGCGTGAAAGCAGTTCCACTTCTCGTGTCATTTTCTTGTAAAGTTGACGACTACGGGCTGGCAAAGGAATACGCTTTATAGCATATTCCCGATTATCCAAAATATTACGTACTTTCAAAACATCACCAAACGCTCCTTTTCCCAAATACATGAGCACTTCAAATTCTGTGCGCAAGCGAGACTGACTCAAAGGTATTGCTAACATGGTTGTTGTAGTCGTTTGCTGCATAGGTACTGCGAGGGAGTTGCGCGTTTTATTAAAATCATCCACAGTCAAATTACCGTTATTTTGTGTGGGATTTCGAACAGCAATAGAAAGGCAGCCATTGTCTTTATCATCATGCATAAATGCAGCAAAACGCAAAAATGGGTGTTCCAATAATTCCGATGCAGATAAAGTTCGATCAGAATTGCACCTGTATTAATATTAAATTTCATATTTATTTTATTTCATACGTATGAGTACGTATTTTAATTGTTTTCATTTTCACTAACTTGTCAACAAAGTCCCTCATTTCAAATGTATGTGTGCTCATTAGACTCTCTACCAAAGTACCCAAAGCAGGTAGGNTCATTAGACTCTCTACCAAAGTACCCAAAGCCGGTAGATCACCTTTGGTTGAACGTTGACCAGGGCCTGCTATTAATTCCAATAGATTTGGTACCAGAGAAAAGTCTGTGCAACGTATTGTACCTGTGTTATCCATGAATACTGTTGTATCCAGCAGATGGCTGTGGGAAACACCCTTATTATGAAGAAAAACAAGAGCATCTATTATACCGCGCGCTACCATACGTGCACCGTCTATGCACCAACCAAGTGTTGATGATATACTGAATACACTTGTACCAAGCACAAAATCCTGCACTAAATATATCAAAAGACCTTCTTTGCGTTTAATGCATAAGACGCATTCGTACTGTATGAGATTCTTGTGATGAAGCTGTGCTAGAGCTGCAACTTGCTTTTCAATTGAACTAATAACATCATCTACGCGATGATTACCATTGCACTTTAAGTCTGCAGCTACCCAAAAACATTTACCTCCATTTCCACATTTGGCTTCTAATTGTGTATATTTTATGTTCCATTCAGTTATATAAAGCAGCTGGCCAGTATCTAAATCCATGCCAGTATATGCAATGCAACCTTTTTGTGAATGACCTGGTAAAAGAAAAAAATAAAATAGTTACTGAATTTTTCAGTTTAGCGGACCAAATAAAACGATCTTTTTCAAATTCTTTAAAAAATGTATTTTTTAATTTAATACACATACCTAAGCAGCAACCTCTTTTCAGTTGTCGACCAACTTTATGAAAATACAAAGTTTCACAACTTTTATGATCTAAACATTTGTTTGGATATATGTGCCCACGATAGTACGGAGATGCATTTTCAGAGCTTTCTGATGAACTGCCATGACGATTTGATTCACTTATGCTGCGTCGAGTTTCGCCCCTACGTTTAGCTTCATTTTTGAAAATCTCCTTGCGTCGCTCAACTTCGTCAATTAATGTTTGCCGTTCTCGTGTTTCTTTTTGTCTTTGTATATCTAAAAGTTCTTGTTCACGTTTTTGTTTTTCCTGCAGCATTTCGTCATAAAATGAGCCGCGGGGTGGTTTATTGTGCTTCAATAAAAATGTTTGAACCAATTGTGCCAGCTCATATATCATAACTTCACCACGAAGCTGTTGAGACTGTTTCTGCAATTCGTGCAACAATTCCTCTACATGTTGATCAGATATGCCTTTACTGTCTTCCAAAAATATTTTTGGTGCACTAATAGAGAAAATAACATATTATATAGCCGATTTTATATTCGTTATTTACTAACACTTTAGGATACTTTGAGGGACAAACAATATGTAGCTTGGTACGCACATAAGCTTCTGTATGACCATTCGAAGAATCCCGTAGTGGTGTCAACTGTAAGCGAATGTCGGTGGGTTTCCACTGAGATGCAGATGCAGCGCTACTGCTGTTGGGTCGTAAGTCTTCCACATCACTGCCAAATATGCTCTGTAATATAATAATGTATTAAGTGAAAATACTATTTCTCATTTTTAAACAACTTTTGTTCACATGCAATGTCTAACTGACATATTACATCCAAAAAAATTCAGTATAAATAAAATATGCAGAAAATAGAAATATGTATGTATGTATGAACATGTATATATGAATGAGTATATAATATGTAAATAAAAATTAACTTTAAGTAATTTGAAATTAATTAAAACATATGTAGAGATTTAAATTGGTTATTATGGACTAACTCATCAAACTATGCAGAAACTATAGTTGGTTTCATATAAGAAAAACAATATTCGATATTGTGCCAAATTCTTATTGAAATTTCCATCGAAACATATGGCTTAGTAGCATACAGTTAAATCATAACGAGTTCTGTATAGTTTTACCTTAATAACTTCCAACTCCTGTATTTGGCGTTCTCTAAAAGATTCTTTGGCTTTTGCCATTGATGTTTGATTTTTGCCTCATTAAAACTACGACGTTATTTAAATATTTCCTTTCCAGCTGTTGGTTTTTTATATTAGCAGAGTGTTTTAAGTATCACATATTTTTTTTTAAAATAAAACTGTATTATATAAGTTTTAATCCAAATAACAAAATTTGCGCGTTTTTTTATAATGATATTTGATTTAATTTCTCCAAAAATAATAGTCAATTAAAATATTTTTACTTCCTATGGTATTTTATGCTATGGTGCTTCTTCGCCAAACGTTTTCCACATTTTCTATCTTTTCACGAATTTGCGTTTTTTGTTTTGTTGTTATCAATTTACCGGTGGTTGCATAAAATATATGACAGAGAAGGTGCTGCCAGCGCCGCTAAAGTGTTTTTCTTACAAACATATGTGAAAAATAACATATATGTAATTTGTATGAAATTCTTTTATTCACACTGTGCAGTATAAGTTGATAAAGCATTTTGATAAATTTATATTTAAGGAATAAAACTAATTTGTAATTATAAAATTTAATGATATCTTATTAAAGTTTGGAATCTTAATACTAAAACCTGGAAACCCTAATTGAAATAGATTGTTGCTTCACCAAGTGTACTTATTGCTTTTCCGCTAACGGTAAGAAGCTAAAAAATAAAAAAGCGTATAGCAGGCTATAACATATCTTGGAGCAATTTTTATTTTACGAACATTTTAGCTTTTATTCAAATAACTAAAATTAGTATTTATTTTTACACAAATTTAATTAAGTTCTTGATATTTTCAAACGAAATAATTAAATAAATACCATAAATTTTTTAGTAAAAAACATACGTAAACTGGTTAGCTGTTCCCACTATGGATCACTTAAGCATTATTGTTCAAATCGAAGATAACGTAAATATAACTGATGAAGATTTGGAGGATCCTAACGGAAATATATTTGTTACTTGTAATGCAAAAAATACATCTGTTAAGAATAATTATCCTGGATATAAAGGGAAAGTGAACTTACTCGATTTTAAAACCTTACAGTTAGATTTGATTAAAGAAACCCCACGTGCTAATAAAATAACATATAAAATGTATTTTGATTTGGTAACTTTAACATCGGAAGATTTCTTTTTGGTGGAATTATCGAATATGATGGATGAGTTTTTATTGCAGCGTTGTGATGTTTGTTTAATACGTTTTGCTGCACATCGCATGTGGAATCTTACATTTCTATATAAAACTCTTATAACAGAAGTTAACAAACGATTGGTTAGACTAAACGCAACAGTTAATAGTATTAGGGTGGATTATAAAGACATATTGAAAAATAGAACGTCTGATATGTTGAATTGTGATCAAAATTCCCCTAGGAGAAACTATTACTGTAGGCATCGGACTCAATATTGTAATAACACATTTAAAAGCACACAAGAGCTACTGTACTGGCTGCTGAATGGGAATCGCTCTAAATGGAACAATGCTAAAGGTCATGTGTTTCTGGAATTAAAATTCTTGATTAGAGATGAGGAACATAAAACGTTTACATTAAAATTTACTTTATTTGATGTCTACTTAAATAAAATGGATAATGCAGACTGTTTCAAGTGGAAAACCTTCATCGAACAGCTTGGTGTTAGTGTTGATTCTAAATTTAAGCATTCTCCATTAACATCTATGCTTAATAGTCATTTAGAAACAAACAATACGCAATGTGAACGAACTCGATTCTTTTTTGATGTGCCAATTGATGAAAACAATGTTACACCAACTGTAACTCTACTACGAATGGCTGATACGATATTCAAAAGGCGATATAAAATTAATGCGAATTTAAAAAAAAATAGAAGGGTATGCATAAAATTGTGAAAAATATATATTTTCTTTTTAAATTTATGTTAACTCATTAAAGACAAATAACATCGAAGACGGCAGCAAGGAAAATCACACAAAACAAAAGAATGAAACGCCAAAGTCGGAAGCTGACATTAACTCCCAAACATTTCATGTGGACACAAAATGTGAATCAAAAGAGAAACGTAATGAAATTGCACAAAGTCAATTTGAAAGAAACGATCTTTATTGCCTGAGTTTCTGGTATCAGGGTATAGATGAGAAGTTTGCAAGTGTTCGTTCTGCTATGCAGTCTTATTTGGAACAATATTATGGAGTTGAAGTTGCACAAATGTGCAATGATATCAAAATAATGTGCCGGAACATCAAGAATACAACAGAAGGTAAAGATGCCAAAGATTTCATGGTAAATGTAGCACGAAATAATTATAATATAACGGAAGTGTATAATAATTACGTATCTAAATATTTGGACTTCAAGAAACTGATTGATGATATTGAGCATTCAAAATTTTCCGAGTTTCTGAAAATTTATTTGGAGACAAGATATTATGAACTCTCTGATGATGTCCTAAAATTTAAAATAAGAAAATTAATTTTACTCTCTGATATTATGAATTATGAACAATCTGCGCTGCACTTCCGCAAGTAAAACATAATAATGTACAAAATGTATTTTATATAAATTTATTAAGTGATTTGCTTTATAGTTACTCAATTCTCAATGTGTTTGAAATTCATTAAACTAATTGTCGTTATTTTATTTTATGTGTTCTATTTAATAAATTTAAATTGTTAATGTTAAATCGTCGTATGTACTTATTTTATTTCCTTATGGACTTAAAGTGTGTGCCAGTAATTCGTTTTAAAACTTTTTAGTAAAATTAAGAATTTTTCAAATAATTGGTAGAACATAGAAGAAAGTGTCGGAACAAGAAAATATCACCATAAAACATTCCATAAGACTACACTTACACAAAGCAATAAAGTACGAGCGTCTTATACAAGATTATATTTTTTTAATTTGTTCAGTCAATGTTAATTAATAATTTTGGTAACACTAACATTTTTCTTTAATTCAGTAAATTTTCAATAAGTAATCAATGTGAAGAGCAACAAATAAAAAGAAGGAATAGTGAATCTACAAAATATATTAAATTTAGATATTTTTATTATTTTCGATGCAGTAGTAGAACATATAACATATAATTTAAAAATGAAAATAATTCACAAAAACATAACATAGATATGTAGACAAAAATGAAAAACACTTAAGATCACTGCACAGAAGCAATAAATAATATAGTTTTAGGAGATTGTTTGTAGTTAAGCTATTTGTAAGCCAGTGATTTTAGCATGGTTAATTCACTTTGCACGATATCTGATAGGCAGGTTAATTGTTTAGCTTTAAATCTATGTATATCTTCGGACAGTTCAAAATTTCTTGTCTTCAAATATATATTTAGAAAGACGGCGAATTGTGAGAGCTGCACGTCATTGATGAGTGCCTCAAATGCCAATAGTGCTGTTTTATAATTATTATAGACTTCAGTTAAATCCGGATTAACATTTTCTGGAACAATTATGGGATCGTTAATATGCTTAGTACTGGATGTGTTGTCTATGTTCCGGCACATCATTTTAATGTCACTGCACATTTGGGCAACTTTGACTTCGTAAAATTTTTCGAAATAAGTTTTCATAGAGTTTCGTGCGTGTTCATATTTTTCATCAATCTTACGATACCAGAAACTTAGGCGGTTAAAATCTTTCTCACCATATGTCTTTTCTTTTTCAGACTCTTTGTTATTGTTATCTTCCCACGATTTCTTAGGCAATGGTAGTTTATATGTTGTTCCCGGGCATATCGTATCCCTTCTTTTGATAGTTCGATCTTCATTGCTTCTCTCTTTATTTATTTTATGATGCTGCAAAAAAACAAATAAGAAAAAGAATTTTAATATCATTTTGTTTATAAACATATTGTACTTACGTTTTGAAAAAGTTTTTTAAATAAATTTAGATTGCCTTTACTCCGATTTTTAATGAGCGCATCTGCCATTTGCAATAATTCTACCGTAACTGTAGCATTGCATTCATTAACTGGCACGTCAAACAGCAACAACGTACGACCAGAAGTGCTAGTTGTTGCTTCCAAATGGCTACTCAGAAATGACGTAAGTGGGGAATGTTCAAATTCAAAATCGATACCTCCACCCAGTTGATCAACATAATTATTCCATTTGGCACGATCGTCATCGTCCATTTGGTCTAAGTATATATTGAAAAGCGTAAATTTTATTTTAAATGTTCTGTGCTCTTCATCAACAATAAAGAATCTCAATTCCAAAAACTCATGACCAGTTGCCCCATTCCATTTATGACGATGTTCATTTAATAACCACAGCAACAGCTCTCGTGTACTTCTAAATTTATCTTTGCAACAATTATTACGATTTTGATCATATTGTTCCCATTGTGCTGGGGAATTAGGATGCGTGCATTCATCTTGCGAATCGTGCAACATATCGCGTGCTCCGTTTTTCGAAATATCTCTATAGTCTACTCTTACGAAATGAACGGTAGCCTTGAGTCTTTCCAAACGTTTATTTACTTCAGCAATAAGCGCATTGTACAGGAACGTTAAATGCCATTCACGTTTTGCAGCAAAACGTACTAAACAGCAATTGCGACGTTGCAACAGCAACTCATCCATTAAATGTGTCACCTCCACCAACAGGCAATCTTTCGAAGCATAGGTGACAAAATCAAAGGACATTTTATGCGATATAAAAGTATTTGGTACTGCATTATTATTTAAGTCCAAGCGTATATTTTTAAAATCAATCAGTTGTACGTCCGCTTTGAACGAACTTGTTTCATTATTATTTGACACCGCATTTTCGACAGATATATTTTCATCTTCGATTTCGGTGATGGAATCATTTAATTGAACCACAATGCGTAGGTGCTCCATTATTTAATTAGTTTTTGTAGTGCTGTGTTTACTATAGTGTTTAAAAACAAATTTTCCAGAGCAATAATAATCAGTAATAATGTAATTAACAAAACAAAATAAAATTATATAACAATTTAACTAAAATTAACAAAACCACTTAAGCACAAGACGGTACAAACGTGCTAATATAAATCAAGAATTTGTATGAAATCAGTCCGTTATGCATAACGCAACTAATATGAACCGTTAAAGTTGAGGCGCCATCTGCAGTCATTTTGTTTCTTTTGAAAATAGAACAGTTACACAAATAAATTTTATTACATACAAAAACCCAATATTTAACCATTATATTGAACCACTATTTGATGGTTCGAACCAAAGAATATCTATACTAAGAA
>JXPL01108609.1:0-11083 GCA_001015235.1 Sphyracephala brevicornis | reverse complement strand
CGGTTATTTTTTTATCACACCTCGTATATGTTGATATATGTTAAAACTAATTAAGGCAAATAGTAACATGTTCCGTAACCGCTGAATCGTTTATCCAACAAACGTAATTAACAATTAATAATTAAGTAATTTTGTTGACATTGATTTAGTTAACAATATCTTATTTTGTATATACTCGTAGTTTAGAAATGTTACTCGAATGTTTGTTGTGAAGTTGTATTTTCATTATATTTTCTTATGTTGTAAAGTTTTTTAATTGCTAAATATTATTATGTTAGATGTTGCTAAGGGTTAGGCATTTATTTATTCATATATTAAAAGGACTACAACAGCAATAGTAATTTTTTTTTAGGAACTTTAAACGAATTTAGGATACGCTTCTGAAATCAAAAACTACTTTCATGCATTATATGTGCAGTGTGATAACGGTTTTACTTATAAAAAATTGCTATATTGTAGAATATATATTACTCTTCAATATTTATATATAAATTTAATATTTTATGGGCAATTATATTGCATTAAAAAAAAGCGTTGTAAGAAACTTAAAAGTTCCATTTGAGATGTTCCTGCGACGATTCTTCATATAATTAAATAATTTTTTATTTTTTATTCATTTATTTTAATTTAATTATAATCACAAATTATAAGTAAGAGTGCACTAGCTGAAAGAGCTATCAGCTATAATTAAATAATGATTGATAAATTCTAAGTTGAGTTTTTTTGTGGGATTAGTATCTAATATAATATCCATTATACTCCATTATGAGTTTCTTTTTATGAGTTATCAATCGTGATATGATTGATAAATTCTAAGTTGAATTTATTGTAAGAGTAATATCCATTATACTCCATTANNTGGGATTAATAAATATCTAATATAATATCCATTATACTCTATTATGAGTTTCTTTATGTAAGTAATCAATCTTGATATCATTGAAAAATTCTAAGTTGAGTTTTTTGTGAAAGTAATATCCAATATTAAATGCATTATACTTCATTATGAGTTTTGTGGGGGGTAATATAAAATATATTATCCATTAAAATATCTATGCACATAAATTGGGCAACCCTATATATTATTTGGTTTTACATTTTGAAATTGTTTTTTATTCAAATTTAATTTTTTTTTATCCTTTTTATTTGCCATCTGTTCTTTGGACAATAAGCTAATTATATAACAACAGGGATAGAAATATGAAAATACAGGGATAGATGTCCTCCAATGAGACCAACTATCATACAACTACAATTATTTCTATTATTTGTATAAACATTTTACATTATTATATATTTACATATTTATTATTCAAATGAAATTATTTTATTTTTTTTTAATTTATGTTAAATTAAATTGCAGATTTTACATTAAACTATTTGCTTATACTTGATTTATATGTAGTGTAACCTTGTTTTAAAATAAAAAACATAAAGTGTTTAAAATTAAATTTTATTAGCTAGTCTTTTGAATTCCATCCGTTATAGTGCATAAAATATAACAGAGTTTTTAAAAAATTGTGAAATAAGTTTAATTAAATAAAAAAAAAATTAGCGAATTGTAAAGGAAACAAGAGTTGTTTGATATTATTATTGATATTATATAAAGAGAACAGTTTCTGAATTGATTGTTTGTTTTGTTTTCTTTCATATAAAAACAGCTGCCGTGTCGTATCTTCTTATGTCGGTCTACACACTAACATGAGAAGATACAAAAATACTTTAAAACAAATGTAGCACTTTGTATTTTGTTCTAGATCGGCATACATATTTAATGTATATGTACATATGCTGCTGCTGGATGGTTTGCAATTTCCGGTCAAACATGTAATTGCATTTTACCTGTAATAATTGCATGAGTTGTGCAGCTACATTACTTGGTAAAGTAGCAGCAGGAACGTACTCGTAATTGAAAAGTGAAGTCAAAGTGACTTTTTAATGTGATTTTCTGTACTTTGAATGCATTGATTTTCTCGTGTCTGTTGCAGAAAAGGACACTAACAGGATAACTCAGTTAAGCAGCAGATATTGATTTTAAATCAACTGCTTTTATGACTATGCATTTGGTTCAAATTTATGTTGAGTGCAAAACGGTGTTCGACAGAAGTAATGAGAAATTTTAATTAGTTTGCTTATGTACGTATGTATATTTTTAAACATTGTTCAGTTAAAGTTGCAGCATACGTAGTTTTACTGTTGATATGTACCAATATTGCGGTTTCTATGGCAATGGAAAATAAAGTTGCTAGTTAGGTTTTACGTGTCCTATGAGTGATTACAAAATCCACATGACTATACTACTAAACACACATACATACGAGTTTGTTCATTGTATGCTCAGTGGTATAACGTAAACTTCAGTTGGAACATTTAATTTTGCAACAATGTTGAGACTACGTTCATCTATGTTTGTTATTGTAATGTGCTGTGAAACTATTATGTTGTTCTTACTTTTTAAAATTAATTGAAATATTCAGTTTCTGTGCCAGCACACAATGTTCTCTCTGTAGTCAATTGTGACTAAAATATAATTGACACACGTTATTATCAATCATACTAATTACTGTAATTTTAAGTGTAGTTTTATATAAATTTACAGAAAATTTATATGAATGTTATTAACACGTACTTTGGATCATATTCCTATATATAAATAACATATAAAAACGCAAAGCAATCTTAAATCACAATCAGTCTATATAGTAAAAAAAAATGTAAATGTCCATTTGTTAATAATCTTAAATCTCCAATTTAATCTTCACCGATGCTTTGAAATTATATGGATGTAACAACTGTAATAGGTAAAAACATTCTTGTGAAATACTAGAAAGTGCTTTAAAGGAACATATAAATGCTTAGTAGCAGCTTTATGATATGTTGAATGTATAAAATAATATTGTTAAATTAAACATACTCAATATATGTGCTCTTCTTTCTCTTCCATTTAACCAGATTGAACCACAGGAACGCGAGAGGGTATAGCTAGTAACTAATAAATTTTGTCTAGTTTGTTAAAGAAAATATCACATGCCTAGTTGCTAGTACCTACTTACAAATAGGCGTGATTTATTTCAGAAATTAAAGACAGATTATTCTAATATAGTTGATATTTATGTGCATGTGATTAAAATAAATATTTGTACTAATATTTTGCATATTGATATTATTTTGCCAATAAGTTTAAGCAAATATTAAAATTAAATTTGCGATTTAAGATTATAAAGATCGATTGTAATTATTTAATTTTATAAATGATCCTTACTTATATTCCAACAAAACGACAAAATTGTTGTTTCAATTCAATTTGAATTACCATGTACTCTTTTACAACTTAAAAATTTATATATTCTCTCTGCACGTCCATTTCTCTTTGGAAGCTATAAAGAATTGCTCGAATTATTGATTTTTGAAGCATTGCATATAAATATAGTCTTAAGGCTACGAGAAATTTCTGCCGCCAAACTGTTTGTTGTGGTCTACTGCAGTTGTCTGATGAATTTCAAGATTGAACACTTTGCTTACCGATGTTAATTTAATTAGAACTTCAACGTTAACGTCTAATGAAGACTCTGATCTTAGCGCTCTCCAGTCACTTCACTTCACTGCCTTACTAGCACGCGTAAAGTATACAATGTCGCAAATGCACATTCAGCCAGGCAGACGCAGCAAAGAAATAACAGATATTGAAAAGCAATCGGGGAATGTTTCTTAAATAGTGTATAAGAGTCCTATCTGTTACCTCTACTTAATTTTACTAAGTTCCGTCTGACTAACTGTCTAACCACAGTGCATACAAAATCAATTATAAAAAACGACAGACTTTCCTTTACTTAACATCCAAAATACAAAATATAAAATAAAAGTAACATCAAATTTTATATATATTTGCACTGATTGTATATTAAAATTGCCTTTTTTTATAGATGATGTCGAACGATTAAAGCCACAAAAACGCGGTTTCTTTCAATCGATTTTATGCTGTTGGCGACGAAATCGAACAAAAACAAATCAAAATGGAACTCCAATTGATGGTTCAACTACACCGCCACCTATACCGGACCAACAAAGGTACTTACTACCGCCAGTTAGGCACTCAGATATGCACAAAAAATGCATGGTCATCGATTTGGATGAAACATTAGTCCACAGTAGTTTTAAGGTAAGAAAATAATTCTCAGCTACAATATCAATAAAACAAACTTTTGTAAAAGAATATTTCTGGCATGATTTGCAGCATATAACAAATGTAAATAGGCATATTGTAAATATAAATAATATGCAGTATCCCTATTTAGTTTAATAGCAGAGTCATATATGTATGTACATACAAACATGAGGACAAATTCTTATGTTAAAAAACCTTGGGTACAAAATATATATGTATAAAAATATGCCAACCGAAATAAAAATCAATAAATTAATAATACTTAAATCATAAAAATAATTGTTTATCCTTTAATGATGAAATATTTTTCCTAATCCGTATAGAGAAATACTGAACATTTTCTTTTAATACAGTATTTTTATATCCTGCTTTGAATCATTTTACCTGAAGAGTTATTCGATTCCATCTAAAGTCTTGGTCGTTCCTTATTAATGCTGCTCCTTCTACTTTTAACAGAGCTTAAGCTCACTCTAAGCGCAATCATAGCTATTTATAAAAATTATTAATCAATTAATTAATTTATATCCACCAAAGTAATTATGAGTTAACTAAACTTGTTCCAATTTTAAAGTAAATCGATATATATGGTTGTGTACCAATTTTGAAATCCAAACAAATTAAATTATTTTTATATATTTTATTGAAAAGTAATTAGGACTCCAAAATCAAATATGTTTCTTACATTTTTAATGAAATTAAAAAAAGAAAGCGATGTGCATTTATTATACAGAAACACAGTTTACTTGTCAATTTCTTGCACATCTTCGACTGCAATATCTGAAAATGTTGCGTTAGACAAGAGAGCTGCTAATTTGAACAACTGCTTCTTCATGTCCGAACCAGTATTCTGTTGAGTATTCTCATTCAAATCTTTGTTTGTATCAGCTTTAGGAGCATTTAAAGAGTTATCTGAAATTGTTGCAATAGTTAAATCAACTGTTGGTGTAGACAACTGCCCAGCTACATCCAATTCAGTATTCTTATTTTTAATACTCAAACGATTATTTTTCAGATCAGCATTTAAAGTTTCATCTTGACTTTTAAAATTTATTTCAAAATTATTAGACGTTTTTGGTTCCACATATTTCACCGGTGTATAATGTGTAGTCTGCTTCATTTTTTTATCTAGAAGTTCCACTACCTTTAGAGACCTTTTGCCGAAAATTTTTGTCTTATTCATTTGTTTTATTGCTGCCATTTGATCATTTTTAGATAAAAATAATGCTGTCCCAAATCCTTTCGGCTTTCCATCTCTGTTTAGCGGAATATTGGCATTCTTAAATGAAGGAAATTTTTGGCACAGATATTCGCAAAGCTCCTTGGTTGTAGTGGTCACATTAAGATTTCCGATAAATATTCCAAATACAGGCTCTTTATTTGTACTCATTTTTTTTTTATGACCTTCACGAACTATTAAGGGCATTGAGCCCCCGAGTCCCATATAATTATTCATTTTACGAATAGCGTTCATTTTCTCCCATTCTGTATTGAATTTCAAAAAAGCATAACCCTTTGTAAGCCCCAAGACATCTCTGGGCATAAATACATAAGGTACTTCAATTGAGTTCTTGGCAAACGCTTCTATTATATCACTCTTAGTTGTCTCAAGAGTAATATTTCCAACCCAAACACCATTGTAGGGTCTCTCATCTATCAGAGATTCGCTCGCTATGCCCAAATCAAATAGTTCTTCTGGCTCCAAACCTGGTATGGGCTTCGCATCGTATTCGTAAAGAAACGAGAGCGCTTTTCCATTTGTCTCAAATTGAAGAAAGGTGTGCATTGGTTCGCCTGATAGCTGATTTTTAATAAGGCGTAGACCCAACAATGGTGAACCAATCTTTTTAAACAATTCAATAAGATAATTTTCATCCATATGGGGCTTCAACTATCAGAAAAACAAGAAAAAAAAGCTATGACAACATCTGATAACATAAATGTATTATTTTTTTGTTTGTAAATTATAATTTTACGTACATTGCCCATCCATAAATGACATTTTTCATAGAAATATTCCATTTTTTCCGACCACTTTCAACAAATAAAGTAATTTCTCGTACTGACGCCACAAGCCACCATCTAAAAAGAAATATCGAAACTGGAAGACAATTATTGTTCAGTGGTACTGATGTATTCACAATAATGTTTTTTCCATGTATTTGCAACATATAAATAGTTTAGTTAAAGATTTAGTTAGTTTGGTTAAATTAAAGCATTTAGACTAAAGCAGGTTTTCAAATTTCGAATTTTCTGTCCTTAATGTGATTTTTACAAAAACATTTTAATAACTTTTCTACTAAAATCCTGGTTGTATAGACTTGCGCAAATCACTTTGGAAGCCAACAAATTTTTGGTGTTGGTGAACACCCCGTTAGGTTAAATCGAAAAGATGCACGTCAGTTAATTGTAATTTAAACTGAGCAACAAAAACAAAGCAATATAACAAACTTGCGAATCAAAAACATAGAAAAATATATGCAAAATTCTATGTTTTTTAATAACATAATTTCATTATTTACTTCTTTCTTTTTTTTTTTGTCTGGTTCTACAACAGTTAAATATAAAAAAATTATTATACAAAAATATTTTTAAAAATTTAGTGATTTGCAATTGGTTCAGAAGTCCAATGTTCGCGTGACCTCTTTAGCTTTATATACATATATATGTGTGTCTGTATGTATAAAATAAAGAAGAGCATTTAATTTTAACACAATTTATGTAATAAATGCATTGTTAAAAAATATATAAATAAATATTGGAAAATAATGGAAATCAGCACATGTACGAGTATGTACATTTTCGAACATGTACATTTCGTTATTCGAACTTCATATGAGCAGTACATTATATTATTGGCTGTACAACCCGGTTCGGGTCTTCGCCGGCTGCAACCGTTGAGTTCTGCAAGATTTTATGACTAGTTCACTCGCGTTACTGCACATCTCATTTGTGCTCACCTTTTTTCCTGTTTTATTGACACCGATCTGTCATGATCAGCTTTGTTGAATATGTGTGAGATGCTCTGAAAATATAGACTGCCCAAATCAGTTTATCTTGATTATCTTATTTATCTACATAAATTTTCTAATACAAATTTTAGTTACGCTGTATTGTGAAATTATATTGGTCTACTTGACCATGAAATTTAATATTATGCTGAAAAATTTCATTAAACAGGCCAGGGAAATAATACAAATACCACACCAGTTACACGGTGTATTCCAATGGGGGAAAAAACTATGACATACCAACACGTAATCAATATAATATAATCTACAAATACATAAGTACATATATTGGCATAATATCCAGTGAAATAAATCTTTTCAGTGAGAAACATTAGTAGTGGGTACACAACTATTACTGGTCCTTAACATTATGTATAGAATATGATGTCGATCAAATGGCCGGCTCTGGTCGTGGCGCAAAGCTAAGCTGTTTTAAGCACATTTTTCATAATAATTTCACAGACTTCTGCTGATATTTCTGCAATTTCATTTTGAATGTTTTCCTCAATCATCAAGGTTGTGATTGGTTTGTTACTCCATAATAAAATATTATCGGGCACTCTCAATGACTGTCAAACACCTACTGACAAATGTCATCCAAACCGAAGTGACAGACAAACTATATCGACCAGATACATAGAAATCACCCTTTACATACATACATACATACATTTGTATGGATATGCAATGGGATATGCAATGAAGGAACTGTCTGCGTACGTATAGTACACTGAAGGCAATAAAAGTCAGCACAAATAACCTACAGTCAAAATTTTAGCAGAACACCACTTCAAGGGTGCATTACTTGACTTTATTCATGGTTTGTTGCAAAATCTGAAATTATATAATATAATTATTGCACTAAATGATTTACATATATAATCAAATTTTACGAAACCTCTTCCAGACAAATTTAAATTGGAACAATTTAAGTCATAATAGTCCTGTATTTTTATTTAATGTTGATTGTATATTTTATTCAGCAGTATATTAAAACAGAAACGTATAAACGTCTGTCTAGCCAAATCTTTTTTTTTTATTCTTTTTATAAAATAAGCTATTCACGGTACAAAATGTTTTTTTTTGGTTTCAAAGAATTGAAATGAAAGTAGTTTGATTTTATGCTCATTACATTCTGATGAATGTAAATTTTTGGCTCTTAAGTACACATAAAGGGTTTTTCAATAAGGGCGGGTAGATGTTGTTATTTTGGTGAGTCTATGTAATCTGTTGTTTATTTTTCAGTTACTGATGCCAAATCACCATGACAAGTTACAGATTGAGCAGCACGTCCAATGGCAGAACTTTGTTATCAAAATCAGCCGTTCACAGTCGACTCATCAACGTTCAAATTAAAGATGACCGGTTCGGTTAACAATTAGCCAATACCCGTACGTCAAAGAAAAGCCTGATCACCGTGGTCCGTGAAAGTGTGCAGAAGAATCCGAGGCAGTCAATTCCTCACCGTGCACAAGAACTTCGCCTTGTACAGACTTCATATTGGCGAATTTTGCACCGGGACTTAAGCCTACAAGATCAAAGTGACCTGAACTGAGCTCAAATTTAATAAACATAGTTAACGTCGTTTGTTGGGTATTTTCAGAGCGCTTTGAAGAAAGCCCCAATTTTGACCCAAAAGTCCTCTTTAGCGACGAGGCGCAATTTGGGATGAATGGCTATGGCAAGCAAAATTGCCGTATATGGGACGACGCCAACCCACACGAGGTTCACCAGTTGTAAATGTTACGGTTTGATGCGGATTTTGAGCGTCATTACTCCTTGCTTTTTCGAAAACGACGTTGGTGAGGCCATCATATTTAACGGCGAGCGCTACAGAACGATGATAATCGATTTCTTTTACACCAAATTAAACGATATGGAAGTAGACGATATGTGGTTCCAGCAGTACGGTGCTAAGTGCCACTACGATACACATTCTGCATGAACTATTTAATGGTAAGGAGTTGAGTTGTCGCAGAGTTGACGTAAATTGGCCTCCAAGATCGTGAGATTTGACCCCGCAAGACTTTTTCTTGTGGGGTTTCCTGAAGTCACAGGTCTATGCCAATAATCCGCAATCGTGCGATGTCCTTAAAGTTAACATAATCAAGGCCATCGCTCAAATTTAGACGGATCTATGCGGCAGAGTCAGTAAAAATTGCACAACTCGGATACGTGCCACTGTGAGAAGCCGCAGCGGACATTTGTGATCGATGTTATATTCTGTACATAATAGCATACATGGGTCTTTCAAATAAAAAAAAAATCGTTTATACCTCCCGCATAGTTTGTTTTATTCCATTTCAACATCTACCCGCCCTTATGAGAAACCCTTTACATATGGCGTTTTAATTACCTCGTTGTTCTTGTCTGTATATTCAGATATGTATGTTTGTCTGTATATTCAGATATGTTTCAAGAATTTTTATAAAATTAGGCTCCATACTTAAGTGTAAACATTGAATTTATGAGCACTTATAGAGCTCAGAATTTAGAATACTTTTGTGTAAGTAAATGTCATTCCTTTTAAGAATACGCATGGCTACACTTCAGAATGAAACTTAAATTAATACGTTGAATTATTTAAAAGGATTAATGAAAAATATAAAAGCTCTGTTTCCTATCGTTACGAAAAGGTCAGTAAATTTATCGAAGCCGTTTCCCATAGCATTGTATTTTACATTTCTAATATAATCTGAATTGAGAATATTTGATATATTTGAATATTTGATTAAAAACAATGTAATTTATTCAAGAATATTATATTTATAATCAACCAAACATTAGGTTGTTATGCACTATAATTATTTTATGTTTTATTTTTATAGTTATTTACTTATAATTTTTTTGATTACAGCCAATTCCAAATGCTGATTTTGTTGTACCAGTGGAAATAGATGGAACTATTCATCAAGTTTATGTACTCAAACGACCCTACGTCGATGAATTTCTACGAAAAATGGGCGAACTGTACGAATGTGTATTATTTACTGCATCACTAGCCAAATATGCAGATCCCGTAGCTGATCTGCTAGATAGGTAAATGGCAACAATTATACAACTGCTTATAACAAAATGTATTCCAAATTTCACTTTACTTGCAGATGGAATGTTTTTCGCGCAAGACTGTTTAGGGAATCATGCGTATTTTACAGGGGAAATTACATTAAGGACTTAAATCGTCTTGGTCGTGATCTTCAAAAAATTGTGATTGTTGATAATTCGCCAGCAAGCTACATATTTCATCCAGATAATGCGGTAAGCTCTGTTGCATAAAATTTCAAACTTTGAAAGCTTTTCTATAATCTTTTTTAATTTAGGTTCCTGTGAAATCATGGTTTGATGATGTTACAGATTGTGAACTATTAGAGCTAATACCACTTTTTGAAAAATTAAGCAAAGTCGATTCTGTATATAGTGTCTTGTGCAATTCGAATAATCCATTAAATAATCATAATCAACAGCAGCAACAATCGCAGCAACAACAACAGCAGCAACAACCAGAGCAGACTATATCAGCAACGACCGTTATCACACAAGCAACAACATTATCCACACCCACAATTTTGACGTCGCCACAGCATCATCACCATCAACAACAACAACAACAGAACCAACAAACAAACCAACAAGGTAGTCCGCCCAGTCAAAACGATTTAAACAATAAAACGTAACATCAGTGGGAATTGATGTTTATTAATATTTAGTTGTTTTAACATTTTTATTTAATTTAATTTTAAAATAAATATTAATATTAAGCAAACACTAAAAATTTAAGCAAAAAATATAAGCAAGCAAATTAAAGAAAATATTTTAAAAAAAAACTACTTATACATATACAAATATGTAAAATAACACATAATATATGTATACAAGTTATATATATAGGAGATATTTATATACAAAAAAA
>JXPL01108066.1:0-10857 GCA_001015235.1 Sphyracephala brevicornis | reverse complement strand
TAAAGATTTCTCCAGAAATCAAGCGTATTAATAAATAAATTTCTTTGTTAGATGTAATATTGCTTTTCCTAAAATGAGATCTAAGTTTAATTTTGAATTGTACATCTCTTGGTGTATATGGCATTGACATAGTATCCATTATTAGCATTTTGTTGGTGTGTAGTCCAAGTTCTCCCTTAAAATTGCGCAGGTGCTCAAATCCATATGGTGGTAATAATATGGAACTCTTAACTAGTTATGGAAGTCTTAAGGGATTTAGTTACTATTCCAGTATATGCAATCGTCACGTTCTATTCACGAAAAGAATGTCAGTGTTGTCCTTTCTTTGACTCACGGACATCCTTTGGATTCTATGGATTCTGCTCTTATCCGGGCTAAATCACAAAGTGGATACCCCTCCTATACATGTGAGTCGCTGCAGACTTTTAAGGTGATTGTCAGTTCGAACATACAATTAAATATTATCTATCTTATGATTAAGGGATAGAAGAGCTTTATATATTCCATTGTAGGCACTGAAAATATGGTGTTCCACCCTTTCATGACCTCGATTAGAACGTGATTAGGAGTGAAGGACGCCATCAAATTATGAAAGTTATTACTGTGACGAGTAGATCACATTCAAGGTATTCTAAGAATGCTATCTGATATTCATCTTCAAGAGAGAAGATGAATAGCAGAATTGAGTAGTGTGCTTCAACGTGTTTGGTACTCATTTAGCTTGTTCTCCTTGATGATTTAATAAGGTCCACTTATCATTAATTCCGTTAATCCTGCCAAGAAGAGGATACAGGATCGCCACTGCGATTAATGATTATTTTTATATTACAATTTATACAAAATAGCCATACTTAAATTGAATCATAAATCTGGAAACTGAATAAATATTCATTGTTTTTGCATTGTTCCCGGCATTTGCATCCTTTTCATTAAAAAAATAAATTCACCAGTTTGGACTTTAATAATTAGACGTTTTTAATTTTTTAAGTTTACTTGGTTACAATTACAACCGATTGTGGCCGCAGAAATCCAGAAATCCTTACTGGCGTTATCATCCCATTCATGTTGGCTGCCAGGTAAAACATCCATTCGAATCGAACTCCTTTTGAGCCAAATCTTGTTCATCCTTCTGTGTAACATCACTTGATCAACTAGATCAATGTCGGCAGTAACTTTAATTTCATAAAGCTTATGATTATATGCTTCTGCACTATAAGGACATGATATCAGTCCTGATAAGGATCATGATAGCGCCAATCATGTTAAGGGACTAATAGGACTAAACGTATAACAATACGTCTAGAGAGGGCTCTAATCCTTTGTTGCCTTTGAAGCCCATAGTAGCACCGGTTCGCAAGGGTAATACTCCGTCTGATCTCCAAGCTGACTTCATTCGTGGTGCTTATGGTGGTTCCAAAAAATTCGAAGTCCTTTACAACCTTGAAGGAAGGAATGCCCGATTATTTAGCCTTTTGATGGCTATATTTAATCGTCATAGTCGGCTAGCGGAGTATCAAGGCCGTCGCCTATTGGGGTTGTCAAGACGTCATCTCCTTAGGCGGCATTATTTCCGTCATCGCCTACTGATAGCTTAAAGTAGTGCTACTTCCAAAGTCTCAATGAGTCCTGTTAACCTGCAACCAAATTTCATGTTTCTCCCTACAGGAGGTTGTTCACATCTCGATCTCCTTCGCTCACGCCTTTCATGATTCCTTTTCTTGCGTCGAAGAAAGCGTATCTTTTCTCTTTTTTTTTAAGTATCAAATATGCGTTGGTATACACCGTTTTTTTCATTCCTTTCTACATAGGTTAGGTAGAGAGTGCAAGATATGTTTTTCGTTTTGGAAGGAGTCTTTCGGCCGTTCGATTGTACTTTGTGTCGCGCAATGATCCCACTCTATGTTTGCGATTTTGGACATTTGGGAATAAGTCAACCCAGAATAAGCAGAACCCACATCTTTCGAATTGGATTAATTGATGTTGGGATTGGTATTTGGCTTCAAACTGGTACTTAATGGCAACACACGATGGCCATCAATGATATCATTATTGTCATTTATGTATTATATTCAAAATAAGAAATTCAAATCAAACTTTAAGCTCTTATCGAGTTTGAAATTTACTAGCATAACAAGCACTTCTATTTGGTTTCTTTGGCTTCTTTCACTCTGGATTATTTATATTTATCTCACCACTCTTACTTAAATTCATACATTTTCATTTTGCCTTGATTTATGAAACAAAAACAAACTATTTTAAAATAACAAGTAGTGCTTATAATAAAATGTATTCTATTTTTATTGCATCAAAAATAAAAGTTGCTAAATAGAAGAAATGCCATCCACTTTACCTCAATTCACACATAAACCTCGCCTCTTTGCAAGTTAGTCGTATTTGGGCACTAACAATATATATTTCCTTGTGAAACATAGTTGGCTTATAGTTTATTGAACCCATGCAGCATGAAAGGCTTAAATATAATCAAGAACTGATTTGCTAATAATTTAAATTGACTTGAAAATATTGTTGTTAACATTCGTCAACTGCAATGATTGGTGTATGGAAATGACTACAATGTAATTTACAGATCCTGTCTTTGATTTATATTCATTACATTATTAAAAGGAATAATTAAAATAATAACTTTGACTCATAATAACTTTACGCAGTGCTAAGATGTTCAAAGTTTTACATACAATCGCTGCTGAATCTTACATATTACACATACTTTTGAATTAGAATGTATAATATTGATGGTTGGTTTTATGTTCCTTGTAATATCTTTGATAATCAACACTATGAAATCTTGGTACAGAAATTCGAGAATATAATATAAAAAATATATAATTAATAAAAATTAAAACTGAAAATACGTCATTTCAAATTTAATGTATTATTTCAACATCAAAGTTGTTTCATGCCAATGAATAACATGTGTAAAATGAATTACGCAAAAAAGGCTGACAATTTTTCTGAAAATTTTCTTTTAGTTGGAAAAATCAAATATCACGGAATGGTTAACCATTCCGTAAATAGAGCTGTTGTCCCCCAGGATAAAGTATTCGCCAACGACTGTACAGGCAGTTGTTTAAAGTATTTGACTTTTAGAGCACGTGAATCAATGAAATAGCAACTTTTTTTTAAGACTTCCTGATAAAATTTTGATAAGGCATTTCCTTCCAAAACAGTCCTGTTTCCTAATCGTTAAGCATTTGATTAAAATCAAACACACGGAATGCAATTATTTAGGCATCTTCATCTTATTTATGAACTGCGCTTGTCCTTGGACATATGAAATTTGATTACATAAATTTAGTTTCTGTTGCATTAAGTTGTACTTTTAGTTAGTTCTTCAAAAGTATAGTACCACACGCGTGTGTTGATTGTGGCGATTCACTTTTTTGTTTTATCTTCTTGTTTCTACCTCACATACATACATAAGCGAAAAAGTTGTAAGCAGAGAAGCAGATGTAAACAAAAAACAATAAAATTGTATTGCTTTTGAAAAATGGATTATTTGTTTAAAAAACATCAATGCGGTAATAATTTTTTTGCGGCGATCGCCCATTTTTGTATAATTAAACTATTTGATTTATATGCGAATATGAAGTAAACTCTACGGATTTAATTTTAATCAAGCAATATTTATCAACTAGATGTAAACATAGCATTAACTCAGAAGTCCGATGATGTTTGATGATTAGCGTAATGTAAACATCATCCATAAAATTCTACATAACTGCAGACTGAGCAAAAAGCGCCGGCTGCATTAGTTTGTACGCCTGTTTCTACATGTCTGTAGAAACGTGCCAGTGTAACCCTTATACCCAACTTAATGTTTCAGTGTTATTTAATACTCTGTAGCAACGGAACGTACGAAATATAAAATTCAAACAGCAATTAAAATGACACACCCTTTGCTAGCTTATTATAATTTTGTATTTTAATTTTTTTGTATGCAATTGATTTTGTACTCTTAAAATACTTATGTACATATATGCGATTTTATTTAATCTAATTTGCATTGTTTTTCAAAATAATAATAACCATAACAATTTAGTTGCTTAGATGCAAGATAGTTAGTAATTTACAAATAAATAGTTTGAGGTAAATAATTAAAAATTCAATTTAATAGACAGTTAATCGTCTTTTTATAATTATTTATTTATTTATTCACTTATGATTATTCATTTATTTCTGTAATATGAACGACTGATAGGAATGGTTGTGCCACGTCTGAAGACTTATTTTGGAAACTGGATGCTTTGCAATCATTCATTCGCGATCTTCACTGGCCGGATGCGGAGTTTCGACAGCACTTGGAACAACGGTTGAAAATGATGGCCGCTGAAATGATTGAGCAATGTATACAGCGCACGGATGCGTCATTTCAGTCGTGGTTGAAAAAGAACGTCGCCTTCATATCAACGGACTACATAATTCCGTCGGAAATGTGCGCTATGGTTAATGTGATATTAGATGCTAAAAATCAAAGCTTTAAACTTACTACTATAGATGGCATTGACTTGGTGAGTTCATTGTTATTGAATTAGTTCACAAATTTTTCTACAAACAAAAAAAAACAATAAAAATAAGAAAACATATAAGAAAAATTCTTTATTTCATTTCGATTGCAGTATAAATTCCATGCAAAAATTGATGATCAAATTGATAAAGCGAATGTAGCTATGACACAAGGACTTAGCGGTAAACTTATGTCTGTGCTAGAGTCGACTTTATCTAAATTGGCGCGATATGATGAAGGAAGTTTGATTGGTTCCATTCTTAGTTTCACAAATGTGTCTACCTCAGGAAAGGACTTGGGGCAGGGTTATGTTAATTTTTTTCGTAATAACATGGATCAAATACGTGGAAAAATCGGAGATGATTTATGGACTTTAAATTTTTTTGAACAGTGGTATACGCTTCAGATTAATATGCTATGTAATTGGTTGTCAGAACGTTTGGACCATTCTTTACACTATGCTCAGGTGTCGTCTCTCTCCCATATTGTCAAGGTATCTATCACAACACAACAATATTTTATTCATTTACAATATATTCATCAATAATTTTTCCCCGATATTCCCACTTGAAATTTAAAATAAAAGTAACCACTCTTATTTTTAGAAAATTTACTCTGATTTTGAATTGCAAGGAGTTCTCGAAGATAAATTAAATTCTAAAGCATATCAAACTGTTGCTCAACGTATGCTCACTGAAGAAGCTACATGTGCACTAACTATGACGGATGTCGGTGAAGGCGAAGAGTAAGCACTTTTTTTATTATAAAAATTCGAGATCAGCGTTTTGATAATTAGAATATACATTTATTTTAAACTCTTAAGTACTAGTCAGTGCAATATTTTTATGAAATAATTTTATCTTAAATTATGACTATATCAAAAATTTATAGCGATTAATAACTTACTAAAATTCTTCTTCTCTTTATTTATTTTATATCAAAAAAAGAATTGATGAGCTAAAAGGTGAAACCGGTGAAGAAGAGGGCAACGACGAAGGGGTCACAACAACTCGTGGATTACCTAAACCGAAAATCGCAGCAGCACAAGCAGCGGCCGTTACAAATGTTGTGGCTGGAAGAGTAGGAAACTTATTAGGAAAGGGAATTGGTGGACTTAGCTCAAAGTTAGGAGGTGGAGGTTGGTTTTAAGTCTTGCCAACATTATACTAGCCTTTGAAAATGTCTAGCAAAGTAATTATTTACTTATAAATAATTATTATATATCTATACATACATACAACTATGTATGTAGTATATATGGAGAAATAGTTAACAGTAAGAGTTTTTTAAACTCTAGTGACCAATACTTTACACATTCGCATGTATTTAGATCCCATAAAAGAACTATTGCTTTTGTAAACTTGAATTGTGTTTTGTGGAATCTGTCGCAATTTTGAGGTTCTAATAGACGTATGCCTATTAGTGAATATATTGTAGTAGATGAGTTGCAAAAAAAACACAAAGTATCATTCCAAATATTCTTCGATTCGGTTTTATTATTAAATAAAGCACAAATTATAATAACAACAAAATCTTAGGAATTAGCACAGCATTTCATAACAAATTTAGTTATGTATCCGGTTGGAGACAAACGCAAATGTCTTGCGTTCAGGATTGTACTCCACTTTGAGTTGTATTTGAGTTTCTGATACTACATTTTTGTTATTCATTATTGTGTTATTTAATTGAACTCATGTTTACCCCGTTTACCAGAGTGCACTTCTATGAAGGATAAACTACTTATTGTGTATTATCAAATCAAAATTAGGTATATACGTTTTATAAATTTGTTAATAAACATAATCGGAATTTATTTCTTATTCCAGTATAGTCACATGCTTTTCAATTTAGTATTTCCAAATAAAAAACAATTTTCTTCAAATTATCTGGGCTGAGCCAAGTCTATCCAATAAATAAATTACAGATATTTACATATGTGAAAACGTATATATTTGCACATAAAAAATACTTAAGGCAACTTCTTATATTTAAAAATGCAATTATATCTGTATAAATATACTCATATATATATGATATATATAATATATAAATCTATGAACAATAATTATGAATAAAACACCAATAAGAACACCAACACCAATAGCAATAGCAAAAAGAATGTATTTAATAATTAATGAAAATCTTAGCGATAGAAACAACAAAAACAAAAATTAGTACATAATAAGATGAAATATGAATTATTCGAACCTTTTATATATAAGTATGAAATTAGCTAAAAACGAACATTGATAAAACTGCATTTTCATTAACTTCATTTATTTGGCACATTATATACTTACGAGTATAAGTAGTATGTAAATAATATGCGAGGATATGTAGTGTTGTATATAGGCACAGCAGCTCACGAATAACACACATATACATACGTATATGTTAATAGAAAAATAATGCCGACAATACGAAATATGAATTTTTGTCATTTACAAATATTTTAGAAACATGTGTCCGAAATATATTTACAAATATGTTTCAGAAATTGGGATCATCCACTGATATACCAGATCATTCTCCTGTACAATACATTAGAATCGAGTTCAAAGTAAACCGTTGTTCAACGAACCAGATGTAAATTTGTATACAATGGTTTTACTTTTTATAGTTTAGACTATAAAAAACTTTTATATAGAATTACTTCAATCCGCTTAGATTGCTATTAACATTATATATTATGTAAACGATTCCATGGTTGTTTTCTACTTAATTTGAAAAATAATGTTTGATTCATGGGCCACACTCTGACCCTTATAAGTTATTAGAAATGAATTTATCTCAAACCAGTTATGATGCCATGAGCATTGTTATTTGCACAAATAATAAAAATTATCCGCAAATGAAACTATAAGTATATTAGTTCATCTGTATATAGTTGAATATATAGAAAGACTGTTCATAAAGCCTATTTAAAATATCGATGTACGAGTATATGTAACAGAGAGAAAGAAATAATTTTTGTCATATTTGTTAAAATAACGAATATGGAATCAAACTAGCATTTGCTTTATGGTGTAAAGCATTGAATTGTTATATTTCAAATAAATTCAGACTCAATCAGTTGTGGAATGCAATCCATATTGTTTATTAATTTATTCATAAATAAAATGTATTTCTTAACAGAAAAAGTGGACATTTTTTGGAATACTGTATATCTTGTAAAATTTGTCTATTTAATATTCAATAGAATAGAAAAAATGAATATTTAAATGCTTTGTTTTTTGTTGTTCACATCGTGCTAAATCGAATGATATGATAACTTCAACCTTAATCAAATGTCCCACATCAGTCGATAGCAATTACGTTTAGCTTTGAATCTTAAATAATGAACTTATATAGTATTTAAATAATTTTCTTAATGTTATTCCATATTGCTTAATTTTTCTTCAAAGTGTTAAAATTTAGATTTCTTTTCCAATATATTCAGAATGTTAAATGATATAAATGAATAATTATAACTACTCGTATATAAAATATATTAATATTAACAGTTTCAGCGCTTAAACTTATTCTATTGAAAACTTATGTACCTATTATGAATTTTCTTGGTTTTCACTTCAAATTAATTATTCTTAGCAAATATAATTAGTTTTCAAGCATAATACTTTGTTGTAAAATATGTAACGAATACAATTAATTATAAATATGGAAAACGTAATAAAAATTATAAAAAAAAAAGTTTTGCGTAAAATATTTAACATAACATTTGAAATAAATCCTTTGGTTTTAATATTCTTGAAATTCGATGTTCCGAGTGCAGGAACTAGCTTAAGCCATGGAGGATGATTAATATAAAAGAAAGAAATATACAAAACGACTGAGGCCGAGATGGATATTGAGTACAAGAAATTTTTAAAATAGTGTCCCAGCTTTTGTTTTCAATCATTATTATACAAATAAATTCTATACACATGCATATATCATGGGCGAATGCATAGTTGTACCGTAAGGCCATTCGGAAGAATTCAAGGCTAATTCCAAGCAAGCTATAAAAGTTACTTCGAAAATTAAATTCTTCAATTAAAAATCAAAAATCAGTCAAAACTTAAATCCATACTGGCCTTCGTAAAGTTTTATATATTGATACCCTGGTTTCAAGGAATACTTGGCGTCTTAGGGTCCAACAACCAATAGAGATGTTAAATTTTTATCTTTAGAAACTTTAATGTGAGTGCTGCATGTCAGTTTTGAGTCAGTTAGAAGTCCTAGACATTTTACACTATCTTTTTGTTGATTTCAATATTGTTAATAGTTAAACATGGACAGACACTTTTATATAATGTGAAAACTACATGTACCGATTTATCAGGGTTGACTATAATGTTACATTTGCTTAGCCAAATTTCAATATGATTCAGTTCGCTCTGTAAAAGATTTCAAACTTCAATTGGACATGTTTCAGCTGAGTCATCTGCATAAGTTGCAACTAATACAACGTCAGTAGTAGACATATCTGATGTTTATAATGTAAATGGTGTTGGAATAAATACTTTAAGTTCAGAAAGTAACCCATTATGCCGGACGTTATCGAATGCTTGTTAAACATGCAAGAAAACTCCAGAACAATATTTTTTCTTTTCTATTTAATCTCTAATATATGCAACGATACGATGGCAATGCTCATGAGTACAATGGTTATGTCTGAAAACAAATTGGGACTCAGGTATGACTTTAAATCTTTCAAATATTTTTGAAAATATGACCAACAAACTAAAGCAGTAATATAAGATTTAAAAAAATTCTCATGTTCATCACAAAGTTCATTTTATATATGAAGGAATTGGGTAGAGATACTAGACTAAAGAACAAAATTCATTAGTTTCGATTTCTTTCTGGGAATAAGACGGAATGGTTATTGATAATAATTACGTAGCTCGCTATTCTTTGAATTATGTACTCTCGACCTCTACCATGGATGTTTGGCGATAAAATCGGCTTCAACTAGAAATCTTGGTCCCAATCGACTAAACAAGGCTTTAAATTTTTGCGAGTTGAAAAATAGTCCTCACGTATAAATACATCACTTAAATCACATTTAACTTTAATACAAATTGCTTGAAGATAAGTTTGACTAATTACCTACTTACCTACTTAGTTATCCGTTACAAGCGAATGTCGGTTTTGGCCGCGTCCAGAAAGCCAGCCAACGCAGCCGCTGTATTTGTATGCGCTTTACAAGGTCAATGTCGCCATAGAGCTCATACAGCTCGTGGTTCATTNACCGAAGATCCGACGAAGGATTTTTCTTGAAAGCTCCTAAGGTTGCCTTATCCGATGTTGGTAGTGTCCATGCTTCCGCGCCATAGAGAAGCACGGGCATGATAAGGGTCTTGTAGAGTATTAGTTTTGTTCGTCGAAAGAGGGCTCTACTCTTGCACCGGTTTGCAAGAGTAATCCTTAGTTTGATCTCCAGACTGACATTATTTCCGTTGTTGATGTTGGTTCCTAAGTAGACGATATCCTTTAAAACCTCAAAGTTGTATGCATCCTTAGAGACAGATTACCCATTACGTTCGTACTTCGCTCCAAAACTTCGTCTTGTCCTCGTTTACCGCCATGATTTCGACTCTTTTTCAATCTCACTAAATGCTGCGCTGACTGTTCTCGCGTTCTTACCGATGATGTCAATGTCATCGGCATACGCCAGCAGCATGACACTCTTAAAAAGATCGTGCCTGACCTGTATATATTCCATTAAGAGATTGAAATTGTCGCACGATATCAAAATGTCTGAAACCTCGTTTTTATATAATGAATATCTGTCTATATATTTCACAGCATTTATAATTAGCTGGGTGATTTTCTTATCAGTTTACACTTCGAGCTGGAGTATCATTACTTATTTTGATATCTATATTTTTTTGCAGTAAGTTTTAGTGTTTTCAAACTCCTTTCAACGGTGAGATTGAACAAGATTATTAGTTTTCTTGGGAGTACAACACTAACAATTGTATTTTTTATATGTTTAATATGGTATATACTATTATTATTTGTATTTGGTTCGAGATTAATGGAAAACATTAATCATTTGTGATTATGCTTCGAATATTCAAAACATTTCTCACTTGATGGCTGAAATTTAAAACGGCTAATTTAACATCTTGAGTTGATGTTTAGCAGTGTGAGCTTTTAATAACTATCCTATAGAAGTTTTCTTGATTCAATTGATAACTATAAAAATTTATTTTTCATTCTATTTAAGTACATTACTAGCATTCTATATATTATATAGAAATAATATAAGATAGATTGCCTAAAGGATACCATCCCACTGATATCTCTCAGCCTTCGTGTCAGCGCAATCCACTACATAATGGCGT
>JXPL01107561.1:0-10410 GCA_001015235.1 Sphyracephala brevicornis | reverse complement strand
CCTCCGTCAGTACAATTTCATTGTCATTCTGGGGTTTCTGAATTAAAATATTGTTCCCAAAGTGACAGTTGTATTAAGAACAATCTGGAAACATATTATGGCAACCAAACTCTGACATGTAAAATGCATTGCAAGGCAGATAGGTATATCTGGGATATTGTATGCGGAAATTGGCTACTAAATAAAACAGACTGTACACAAAATTACACTAGTGAGGAATTAGATTTTACAACTTTTCTTAATATGAATGATATTATAGAGGAGAAGAAATGTCTCTTTTTTAAAATACAACATGATCAAGGCCAGATCAATCAACAAAATGTCACTTTGTACTGTCCTAATGACGCACAGTACTTTAATACTAGTTGCGAATTAGACTGTAACGATGCATATATTACAAGTCAACTTTCTGATAGTCCAGTAATAAAGAACAGTCAGGCTATGGGCTTATATCAATTTTGGCTACTATTTATATTATTGATCATTAGTTGGATTGGAATGGCTGTGGTCGTAAGCATAGGAGATGCTATTTGCTTTTCTATATTAGGGGAACGTCATCATCTCTATGGCAATCAACGTCTCTGTGGCTCTATTGGTTGGGGAGTATTTTCTATCATAGCCGGCTTGCTGGTGGACAAAATGTCCCACGGTAGTGTAATAAAAGATTATACAGTCGTGTTCTGGATGACAGCAATAATATTGGCTTTTGATGTATTGGCTTCAACAAAACTTAAGGTACATTTTTTATTTTTATTGTTCAATGATTTATTTATATTCATATTTCAGCATACACAAACTCATCTTTCGCCCAACATACTAAAAGATGTGGGTGCAATGTTTCTGTCAGTGCGTTGTGTTGTCTTCTTTATTTGGTGTATAATGATTGGACTCTGTACAGCTTTAATTTGGAATTTTCTTTTCTGGTATTTAGAAGATTTAGGGTCTCAAATTGAAGGTTGTCAAAATTCTATGAAAACGTTGGAGGGCTTTGCGATGGGCATACAATGCTTTGGTGGTGAATTACCGTTTTTCTTTTTATCCGGTTGGATATTAAAAAAAATTGGACATGTAAATGCTATGAGTCTGGTACTCTTTGGCTTTGGAGTGCGTTTTATACTATATTCAATGTTGGAAGATCCATGGTATGTGTTACCTATTGAGTTACTGAATGGTATTACATTCGGTATTTTCTATGCGACAATGGCTTCATATGCCAGTATAGTAGCGCCACCTGGAACTGAAGCAACTATGCAAGTAAGCATACAATTTTTGAATGTTTTGTTTTACTCAGCAACTTAAAATTATTTTTTTTTTAATTTTCAATAGGGTTTGGTCGGTGCTATTTTCGAAGGAATTGGTGTCTCAATGGGCAGTTTAATAGCTGGTATAATGTTTGAAGCTTTAGGCGGTGGACACACCTTTGCAATATTTGGTGTTGCAGCATTTATAGCCTTTGTTGTGCATGTCTGTTTACAAATGTATTTGCAAAGAAACTCAAAGGGCTTTGCGGGTAATCAGAATGGTAAGAATTCCAGTATAAATGATGCTAATTCGAATAATATTAAAAAAGACAATGACAATAAGGAAAAAATAAAAGTCATTGAATCGAGTGGTACAACTAATTTATCTACTAATGTTGGTAGTTCGGATGGGAATGATGGTTTTACTGATATTGATTTGAATTGATTATTTCGGTGAAAAGTTCCTTTTACATATTTTACATTTGTAAGCTATTCAGTGAAATAAATGCTTACAGTAATAGGTGGAAGGAAGAGTACTTGCATTTTTAACATAAAAAAATATCCACAATAAAAGCAATTATATTTATGCTATATAAATGCAATTACTAACAACATATAAAAAAAGTAAATAAATGCATTTTATTTTTATACTACATCGATTTTATAGACAAAAAATTATATTGCCATTAGAGATAGCATTTAAAATAAGATTTGATGAACATCATTGTCGTTAATTTCAAATCCCTAAAATTTGTTGTAATAAGTCGTTACATGCATTGTACTAAGCGTATGTAAATACATATACCGCAAACTTTTATACAAACATATGTGGATTCATATATTGTTAAAATTAGATTATGTATTTAAATAGTTTTAAGTGAAAGTATACCAAACGGTTTCAGCAAATCGCAGATATTTTTATATAAAATGATTTTATAGAAATGTTAAAGACAAATTTACACTTTTTATATATTTTTATATGCAAAAACAAAATAAATAATATACAATAAAAGGTACTTATTAAGTATGCATTTTTTTTAATATCATTAATATTATCTTGAACATAAGTAAATCATTAACATTGCATAGAATTGAATGAAAATACAAATTATTTAAAAACTATTTCTTTAAAAACTACTAATTTAAAACTGCACTATATTCCATCCCTTTTTCTTATTTTATTTACTATGCATGTATATAAAGTTCAAATTATACTCGTATATTTAAATTTCTGATAACTTTTAACTTATATTATTAATTATATGTGTTTATGTTACGTTTAAGTTAAATTTTTACTAATTTACAATTCTTTTAGGCACTGTTAAATACTTAGCGCCGACTGATGCAATGCATATGTTAAATGAACAGGAATATAGTATTGTATCCTAGAAGCTAACAATGCCACAAAGTGGATATCACAAGCACGACTTTGCTGTCTTGCCTAAATAACAATGAGATATTCCTATGTAATGTGGAATTTCGCTGTGAATTGAATGTTTCAATTTGTATTTTTTAATTTAATTTAATAGTATTTAAGTATTACATATTAATCTATATCTGTGCTTTATGTTTATTTTAAGTAGCCTGTAGCAAATTTTTAGTTTTAATTGTAGTGTAATGTAAAAGTGCATGATTTTATCTGATCTAAATAATTAGAAGCAAAATTATTTAAAAATTTTTTATCTTAAGATTTTAGCCAAAGTAGAATAATAATAATTTTTAATATAGTACATTTTTGTTTTATGTAAATATACTTGTTGTAACAAAAATTGTTTGCATAAATAATTACATGTAAATATACAACTATTGCTGAAGTCTTGTATTAACTATTTTGACTTTCCAATTAACGATTCTTCCTGTTGTAGTTTTTGTAGTTTACGATTAAGTTCTTTTTGCTTGCATGCATTTATATTAGCCGTTCTTTTCTGTATTTATAATGATTTAAGATTAATAAACATATAAATTCAAAATTATATTTATTGAAAAGATTATTTCTTTGAATTTTTTAAAAAAAGTATAAATAAATATTTATTACCTTTATTACTTGTGTACGTTGATAAATATTCTGCATATGTTTTTTTATTTTTATCAATTTCTCCCTATATACCTTGACGTTGTTCATCTAAAATTCAATTAGTTTAAATATAGTAAACAATATGTACATACATATGTATATATTTTTTATAATTTCATTGTACTCGTGCAAATTGAATAATCTTTATTGTAATTTGAAAAAATAATATCTAAGCATGTTATCGACAAAATTTAATGATTTTAGACATGTGGTTTTTAAAACTGAAGTAAACGTTATTATATATTTAAAATAAACAAATACAATTAAGTTTTATTAGATTCAACAAAAATTTTAATTAAATTTCAACTAGCCATAATTGGCTATATGTTTTGACACTTGTTTTCAAAGTATAATTTTTATAATTATATTATGAAACGCATGTAAAAAGTTGTAGTAATCAAAGTGTTTGATTGCTTTGTTTCTACAGTAGATAGTTCCGAGCTTTTATAGTTTTCTTTTCGTTGTAAATTATTCTACTTTATGATTGTTTACAGAACAATTATTATCTACATTTTTATTACATTATTCTAATCAAACAGTAATAATTTGCGTTCAGCAATATTATTTTTAGTATGCGGTGAATGTTTGACATCTTAAATATTGTCTCAGTACATAAATAAATATATGTTCTCGTATGTGGTTTATTTGCATGCTAAATTATTACATGACATTTAGTTAATATAGTAAACTAATCTGTTCGTACTGCAATAGCGGTAATATTATAATTAAAAATATAAAAATATAAAAAAATTATAATATTTAGCATCAAGAACGTTTTTTGTTTTTACTTTACCATTTGTTGTAACTGAGCCATTTCACTGTTATCAAGCTTAAATTTTTCAGCTGAAAGATCAATATAGATCTTATTTTGTTTTCCACTAAAAATATAAATTAAATGAAATACTCAATCCAATAGTTAAATTTTAAACGTTTATAGGTTTACGTACATTAATTCCTTTAAATGATTACGAGCACGCACCAAGGATGGTTCGAAAATTTGTAAAAATCCTTGAGCAAGTTGAGTTGGAGCAGGAGAACAATTGATCAATTGGTTTGCCATTGTTTCGTTTGCATCTTCACAGTTTCTTTTTGGCTTTTCAGCAACAGAATATTGATTTGATGTAGTATTATCATTACTTCTTTGTGCTGCTACAGTTTCAATAATACTGATAACAAAAAATTTTAATATTTATTAGAAACCTAATAAATACACATTTGATAACATGTTTAACCCTCTTAGTCTTCTTGTACAAGAACGTGCACATAAATTTCATGGTGCTATATCAAAACATTCAAAAAATGGCCATTAAAACTAATTCCCTTGCCGATTAGAATCAGTATGTAAAAAAGAAAAGCTGGACTTGATTTTTGATGACCTGTTTACAATTTAATATATTCAAAGGTACATATACAATAATAATAGTAATAGAGTGGGACAAAAACCCCAAAGGAGTTCGTACGAGTTGCCCAACTTATGTGAGGATTTTGTTCAAGATAGGTCTTTTGTGCTGCATGTACAAACATATATATTAATAATATAATACTGCGGCTAGCAACATTTTACGTAAATTTCCTCTTTGATCGAATGGTTTAAAGTACATTATGTCAGCCTAAATATTTTTTTTTATTTAATGTTCTTTTGTATTAAATGGAATATTATTTGTTAACAAATGTGTCCAAAGCTAATCGGAAGACTTCGTATATGTAGTTTGTGTGTGTGTGTGTGTGTGTTCTTTTTAACATGATATTTATTACTTATTATATGATAAGTTGAAATAAAACGATATGGCAAATGGAATTTAAAAAATTTGACTACCTTGTTAATCTGAGAGAACACAAAATAAACAATTTATTAAAATGTTATTTTAGGTGATTGATTCTTCTGGGCACAGAATGGAAACCACAACCAGAACCTTACAAAAAAAAAATATTTTACAACCAACAACAATTGAATTCAATAAGTAAAACGAATAACATAACATTGTTTTTGGTAAAATTTAAAGAAGTATGTAGTTTCATTATTAAAATAAAAACTACCCATATCAAGTTCATATATTAACACCATCATATAAATATGTTTGTGATAAAAAACAACAACATTAACAACCAGAACATGTATATAATAGTCCAAAAATATATTTGAAATTTGTATACTTATTTTAACTTATATAAATATTAACAATTTTTAAAACCATTAACCTTTCTAAATTGCTACTTTTTAACATTTTATGTTTAAAAACAAAATACACCACAAATGCAGTAATTTACTTGTTGAACAGAGCATCTGTCATTGACAAATAAAGAAAAAGCGACCAAAGACAAGGGAAAAAGTACACTGTAAAAAAAACTCACAAAATACTTTCATAATAAATCATTTATTTTGCATATTGTTTTCTATTTAGAAACATTTACGTACATTTTTGTATGTACAATAATACAATTTAAAAAACCCTCAACACTTTGCTCTCTAGCATTTATTAAGAATAATAACATTTTTTATTTTATACGTTTTCAAAAACATTACTTCGTAAAATTAACGTTAACATTTTTGAATATTTTATTGATATATAAACGAAATATTTTATGCATTTTTTTTAAACATTGATCGCAATAACATTCTACATACCCTGTTTATATTTTGAATAAGAAATAATCCATTAGAGTATTAGCGTTGATGAACCGTTATTCTTTTCTTTTTTGTATTTTCATAATGGAATCGTTTCTTCTAATACTGTTTATAAAAACTAACGCTGATTGCACGAATGCGAACTGATCCATATACATATGTATAATCTCATTCCAATTCCATCTTATAACGAGATAGCTGTTCTTAATTGATGATTGTTTCAAAGAACGAAAAGTTAAAGCAAGTATTTGGCTTTACGTAGAAATTTTTTTATTTTATTTTGTTTCTTTAGAATATTTGAATTATAAAAGTGTGAAAATTTGAATTAAATTACAATTATCATTACGATCTTCCTTATGACTATCTTGGCCATTGATATCAGACGAAAATATATTTTCAAGATTGTGTAGTTCCTGCTTTGATTAACATGGGTAATGTCCAGAAAAATAATTCAAAGAATTGCTCTTTGTAATTGCCTCATTATTTCAATGGGTTAGTTGAGTTGTTTTGCCTTTGTACACATTAGGAATTTTGTTAACATCTAATTTTATTCTATTATTCATTTTGGTGAAAATTTTTATCTCTGTTTCATCATTACGAGAATATTGATCTATGATATGAAGAGTATTAGTAATAGCAAAATAAAAGTAAAGGTTTTACTTAACATCCTGACTTGTTACAAAATTGTTAAGCTGATTTCTCTACCAGACATGCATGCCTGATTCATTCACATGACCGACATGTGACCGAGACTGTTCTTTTGTTTTGTTCTAATTTTAAAATAATTATAATATGTATTCGCTTTTACTTCGAAATTTTAATGTGTTTTAATGGAAAAGCGGTCATCAGCCCTGCAAAAAGTAAAAAACAAGTTTCGTATAGAAATATATGGTTGATTCGTATTAAATCGAAAAAACGGTCAACAATTTTATGAAATTTTATTTATCTCGACAATTTATCAATATCTGAAGTGTAAGAAATATGTACATTTCACTTAAAACTCATATAGTTCATTCCATGCATAGCAAACCTTGTAAATTTAATACAAAGGGTGTTTTAGTATGGCAGCACTTAAAAAGTTTATCTTTTATCTAATAGCATGCTTTTTTGGCTCATCATGTGCAATTCCTGACGAGCAAAATTTTCAAATAAAAGAGCACTACGGAAATTTACGGTAAACAAAATCGACGACGAATCGTAACACAATATAACCAAGCATCACGTTTACTCCTTTGAACTCCAAGCGACCGGCAAGAGTGCACACAGATTAAACTATCGCCGCTGTTGAGGTCAGTGTCTACGGAGGCCCAAGAAATCGATCTCGACCTATCGAAAGATTTTGTGAATGTATCCTGGATTAAACCCGCAAGATTATTGTTTGCGTCGCATAGTGGGTTGAATAAATGATGATAAATTCAAAACTGAAGTTGGTACATTGAAATAAATTTTTATACCGAATAACAAAGAATAAAATTTTTCATCAATATCTGTGAAATTGATTGTCCTATATTATTTAATATTTTTGCTACACTTTCAGATTCAATAAATTTTATTAATTGAGCGCGCATTGATAAAAAGAAAAAATCAATATTGTGTATTTTTCAAATATGTTTATGTTAAGTTTCATAGGGTCAAAGGGTTATCGGATATAATCGAGCAAAAATGTTTATACGGTAATAAATTATGAAATTTCAGCTCTTGTTTAAAAAAAAAAAATTTCCAGATTTATTATTTGCATATTAGTAAAATATTTGTTTCTTTTAATTCTACAGTTTCAAATAATGCTTATACACACAATATGTAACACTTGTTATTTTGTTTTTTTTTTCGTGTTTACAATTGTTATTGTTTTAATTTAGTTTGTTTTCGCACATCATCCACTAGGTTAAAAATAGAATATATGAAAAAAACGGCAAATGCTGCAATGCTTTAAAAAAAGAGTAGAAAACAAAATTAAACATTTGATGGATTCGGTAGTTTTATTAGGTGTAAGATCAATCTAACTAATATTAGTCATGATTAATGGAAAAGTGTTCAACGCTATTACGGATATGCATCCACACAAAAGTGCTATGTTTGTGGTGCAACAAGTAAGGAATTTAATTCAGTGGATAAAATGATTAGTAAGGAAGTGAATACAGAATCCTTACAGTATGGTTTATCAATCCTTCATGGATATGATTTTTTGAATGTCTTCTTCATTTATCATATAAAATTCTAAAAAAAAAATGGCAAGCACGATCTGGTGATGATAAAATAAATTGTTTCAGTCACCAAACTACAAATTCAAAAAGATTTTAAAGACCAAACTGGACTAATTGTTGACCAACCGGCAACACTGCCAAACGTTTCTTTCAAAATACTGATGTTTCTTCACGAATCACAAAAACTGATGCAGACTTAATAAAACGAATGCATGTAATTGTTGTATCCTGTGGCCACAAAATTGATATTGAAAAGTTTACAAGCTATGCTCAAAACACGGCAAGACATTTTGTTAAACTATACCCGTGGTTTTATATGCCCCTACATTACATAAATTCTTTATTCATGGCCCGGAAATAATAGCCCATGCTTTGATGACAATAGGTCAACTATCAGAAGCTCAAGAAGCTAGAAATAAAGATTTCATAAATTACAGGGAGCACTATGCTCCCAAATGCAGTCGGGAGAGTTCTAACGAAGATATATTTAATAAGTTTCATTTTAGCTCAGATCCATTAATTAGCAATAAGAGTACAAGTTATAAGAAAAAAATACACCATTTGCCATAAATGGCAGATTTATTAATTTTGCGAAACGCAGCAAGTGAAGAAGAGATTAAAGAAAATGGTAAGGATGATAACTATTAAGATGATGACTATGGTAATGATGAAGAAGATGCTAATGGAGATAATGACAGCGATAATTAAGATATATCTAATGAAATGTTTTTGAATTAAAAAAAAATTCATTGTTAATTAACGAATGAATTTAATGAGTTTTTCGCCTTTTATTTACAGTAAGTTTTTTTCTGATAAAAACACAAATTTACATTTGTTTTATTAAATTTGCTAAGATCGCAATAATTATGGTTTATTTTGGAATTTGACTTATAAATTTATCGCTTTTAGTTCAAAAATTACAACGAAAAAAAATAAAAAAGAGTCTAACAAATTAAAAAATTTGTTTTCTATATTCTAATGGTAGAATTTTGTGTACTTATGATTACTTGTCCAAAAAGTTATTTAAAAATCAATGCTCCTTTGAATTAATCCGCGTTGGCTATCGTTCAACCTACTGTGCGTCTTACGCTTTATTCTTGGGCACTTCAACAGTTGGAAGTTGATCCATTTATTACCGCAATATGCTTCAGTGGTTTTGTTAATAAGCCAAGTTGTCGCATTTGGAGTGGGGAAAATCCAATAATGGTGTTTATGCAGACTAGTTTGTCTGCTGATTTTCTAATTATTTTTAAATTAAAACGCGAAGTGTTTGGGGGAGTTGTGAACGTCACGATGCTTCAATGCGAACTGATTTATTTGCTTGCTTATTCTTTTAAACAGAGTTAAGGAATTCAAATTTTACAAGAGAGATATGCAAAGACTACTGTTACAATTTATGAAAAGAGAAAAAATAACAAGAACAATTTAAAGTAGTTGAATTTACAGTAAAATCGACTGATTTTATAAAGTAAATGAAAAGGAAATTATGCAAATTAATATTTAAATAAAATAAGATGATGAGGTGACCAAACAAATGGATTTGAGTAAACAAACATGGCCTTTGGATTCAACAGTTTGGTTGCTACATGTTACACCAGCGCAACATCGAGCTAATAAAGGAAGTGCTTGATGACAACATAGTCTTCAGAAATAGATCCGTGACCTGGCCAACAAGATCGTTTGGTATGACGCCATTAGACTATTTTCTGAGAGGGCTTTTAAATACGATAGTCTATGTAAACATTAAGCGCTCTATTCGTGAAAAATTTGACTTCTAGTATGCAGATCCTCAGACGCTCCTAAGGCCGCCTTATGCCCGAAATTATTTTCCATTAATGCCATAAAACGATCCATCAAATAAAAAATAGACTAATTTGCTTAATTTGTAAGGTTTTCCTGCAATTCAAAATTGTGCAGTTCTTATATGTTCCTTGATTGTATATATCTTTAAATCAACATTAGTTATCACATTCTTTGAAATAATATCATCCATGGGTTGAAGACACAAACGCTTATACGAAAATTAAAACAAAAACTACATTCATGAAAAAAAATGATTGTATATAATGAAAAATATTATTTTTATTATTGATATTTCTATTATAAACGCATAAAATATTTCACAAATTACTAAAAAATTGGACCTAACTAATATTAAAATTAAATTAATTCGTGACAGATTTTAAAAAATAAAAATACATATGTATCAGTATATACAACATTATTATATAAGAAAAATGTTTTTTAAAATGAAATTTGAACGAT
>JXPL01107011.1:0-13157 GCA_001015235.1 Sphyracephala brevicornis | reverse complement strand
ATTTAATGTGCGTACAAAATAGCAACAGCTGACATAAAAATTAAAAATAAAAATGTAAATTACTATCTTTAAATTACTATCAAATACTGCCATTTCTGGCTGAACATTGTAAAAACCTAATAATATAAATTAATTATTAATTCCTCCTTACTAATTGCTAAAAAATATATACAATAAATTTTGAAATTAATGGAATATGTAATAACATAAATACAATTATAAAATTATTTTAAGAGAAAAATATAAAGAAATATTTTAAGGAAAATCTACCAATACACTAATCTGTATATCAAATCATAATATGTTCCGTTTAAAACGACTATTTCTTTCACTACAAACGGAAAATGGTAAGTAGGAATAAAACTACTCACATTTTGCTTTGATAAAAATAAATTATTTCATATGTAGATATATTCTGCATACTTAGTTCGCTACTTTGCACTGCTAAATCAATTTTTCTTTTATTACAAGAAAAATAAATTTAAAAACAAATATACATACATTATCGAAATGACAAACCTCGCTGGCAATATGTTAGCAAAATTATATTAAAATTAAATGTTTTTGTAGTAGGTTAAAGCAAAACACGATCAAAGCAAAATGTCAAAAAATGCTCTTTATTAAAAAATACACTTATGCACACATAGATATACATACATTACACACCAGTGCCTTAGCACGAAATAAACACCGAAGGAAGTGTCATCTACGTACCGTTGCAATAAGCAGAAATTATTATGATATTCATAGAGTTAAGTTATTTCAGTTTTAATTTATTAATACAGAAACAAATTTATATCAGAAACCTAGATTTGTTTTTGTAACAATAATGCTAATTACTCTTTCATTCTTAAACAAAAATACTATGCACGACGCATTACACGATGTTACGTCTTTGCTTTTAAATTTAACATTCGGCTAAATACACTTTTTAATGTTAAAACAAGCAATATGGTATAGAAATAGTAGTTACGTCTTGCTATCTCTTTCATCTTTGTAGTTCATATTGAGTATTTACTGTTAATATTAAATAATTGTTTAGAAACGAATGTTATTTATGAATTGGGGATAGTTAAATGCAAAACTTTTTTAATGTCTATCTGGTTTGTGCACATATTAAGATATATCTTCATTCTTATATATTATTTATTAATGTTTCTTTTTTAATGACTTTTTTTTTTTGTTAAGTGTCATGAATTTCGGACATTCGTGTGAAAAAAATATACAAACCCAAATAGTATTCCATTTTGAAGTCGTTGTTTTTGGAATTTTAAAATTCCGCTTTTTGTTGTTGTTGTAGGCTTCACACGCACACACACACGCGTGTTTATTAATAAAAATTATAATTTATTTGCTTTATTTTATAATTAAATTGATTTGATTTTTTAAGGTAAAAACCCCAAATATTATTTTTAACTATTTCATTTTTCACAAACTCTTCGTTTTTTATATCATTTCCTTAATTTGCACATATATTCTATTCCGCAGAAAATCATGTACAGAGGAGCACCGAAATCGAATATTTCATACAAAAATTTTCATAGCCTTGCAATTTTTCTTTGATTCTATTTTCACTTTTCTTGATATAGATAGAAAACGATTTCGTTATTTATTTACTATCAATTTAAGCACAAAATTTTCACGAATATTTTTTATAAATTTTTGCAATTTATATGTTGTGAATTTTCTTGCAAAGAATTATTTCTTTGATTAAATAAAAAATTTGACATATCATCATTAAATAAGTCAGTCGCAACTTTCGCCTCGTTTCAATGTTCAATTTGTTCGTATTAGTTGATAATGTGGATAAGAGCATTTAAACTGAAATGAAACGAAACGGATAAAAGTGTTACCAGTGTGTTACTTTTAAAACACATGTGCAAAAATATAACAGAGTTGTTAGAAATTACACAAATCAAATATTTTGAAGTTTGATGAATATAAGATGACAATAAAAAATGCTCGTATATGTGTATGTGTGATTATATAGTGCGTACATTTGACAGTATGATATGTATGTATATTATATTATTGCATTAAATGAAGCAACTATAATGAATTTATATAATATGATATGTGATTATATAGTACTCCCATGTTATAGAATGATATGTTTATTGCATGAAATAAAAGCAAATATATTGTATATAAAATTATTGAAATTATTTATATAGAAGCCTTGAAGGAATAGAGCAAAAAATAAATTCAGAGACCCAGAATCATCAATATATTCGTTGAGAACACATTCAGCTGTAGAAAAATTGTTTTATCTTATAATAAATATCCCTACAAGACATGCGTGATTGATAAATCGTTCACAGTTTCTAACACGTTCTTAAGAGCGAAATGAGAATCGTGAATGNCAGTTTCTAACACGTTCTTAAGAGCGAAATTAGAATCGTGAATGATTCTTTAACTTCTAACACAAGCAATTTTAGATTGTACTAAACATAAAGTTGTTTTCCTCATTTAATGTGCGTACAAAATAGTATAAATATATACATATGTGTATATATATATAAATGTATATACATATGTATTGTCAGTAAACCGAATACATTTCTCTCGATGTCCAGTATTATGACAAGGTATGGTTGCAAAAACAGACGCATGTTGAAAATATAATTATTCATTAAAAGGAGATAAGCAGTTCTAGCATTTAAAATATGTATTCTAATTCTATTTGTAATTTTATTTCATTTGAAATGAAAAACATTTTCAAAGAATCCAATTTCATTGATTTATAATAACTGCTGTTCAATATTTACTAAATGTTTTAAAATTGATTGATACCTGATACATTTTTTTACATATGTTTTAACACATTATTGAGCAAATATGCTGACTGCCAGCAAAAATATTTTGTTTATATTGAAATTTTTATAGGCGATTTTTACATACATATGTCTGTATTCTTTATGTTTTATTTACATTAGATTGCATTTTTTGTTTTCATTTTTATTGTTTTTAGGTGTAGCGTATAATAATTTATAATTTTATGAGTCACAGACAGACTAGCGAATAATTTTACGTCTTTCGAATGTAAAGCAATGTTGCGAATACATATATTTATTAGTGCATTCTTTGTGATTTTTTATATTATTCTCATGATATGAACAAAATTAAAAGACGATTAGGCGTTAAGGCGGTAAGTATATTGAAATAAACTATTTTAGATTAACCAAAATCTTGCATAGCATAAGGAGGGGGGAGGCGAACATGACCATGTAGGGGAAAATGCACACTTACCACCAATATCCATTCCACCACTAACGTTTTCTGCTACGTAGGAATAAATGATGAATCCTTCGAGGTGAAAAGACAAACTTTTCACACTTCACGTAAAATAAGGTAATATTTTAATTAAATCAATAAACAAAAAAAAATTAACGAAATGTTTTATTTTTGTTTCGTTGTTTGTTTTTATAGTCTCATTTTACAGTTAGTATTTTATTTGTTTTGCCAGGGATTTTTAATTAAATATTACTTAATATTTTTCAAATGTAGATTTTAGTTCGTTATTTCGAATTTATTTATTTGTTTTCACCGTATGTGATTACAGACTGAATTGTAAAAAAAATAATTAAGACGTTTAGCAAATATATTTAAAAACAACATATAATAAAACAAATACAAAAAACAACTCATAAAAATTAAAAACATTTAATAAATGATGATAAATCGTTAAGAAATATGCATTTAATAATCTAAATAAATTAGTAGTCATAATATAAAATGGAACAAGCAGTGACCGAGCGCATCGCGGTACTATAAATTGTAAAAAAAAACATTGCTTTTGTGCAATTATAAAATAACTTATGATAATATTTTGTTATCTAAAAAGCATATATTATATAAAAAGTTCTGCAAAAATTTAATAACGTACTTTTATAGTTTTTAGAATGAATTTGATATGAAATCTTGTCCAAATACTATTCTATGGCTAAAATAAAGTTCTTAAAAATAAATTATAAAATATATAAATTCATATCCAGTAAAGACAACAAGAGGAAAATACCACTTGAAGAATATATATACATACATATGTATGTATGAATTGTGAACGCCTACCACTCGTACCATTAGCCCATCTTCAGTAGCTGGTAGAAAATTATTGAAACTTAGTTGGACCTGACCTTGTACCAACTGTTTAACATTTATTTCGAAGTTAATATTGATGAACTGAAATCGCACTTGTTTTAAGTTTTTGCTGATAACGAACAGACGTTTGTTGTATGACGACAGGAATCCTGGCACAAAGATGACAAAAGGTCATGGAACAAAAAATAAATAAAAAAATTTTATTTTATTTCACACTATACCAGAAATTACTTTTTTGCCAACCCAATCATTTATATATATGTATGCACATACATACAACCACTAAAACTTGTAAACGTCATATGGAATAAAGTTGCGGCAAACTGCCAGCGAAATTCCATCTTTGCGATACTCAATTACTCTAATGATAGCAAAGGGTGTCCGAATTTCAAGCTAGCCAATAATTCGAATATCGTTTTCAGAAAATGTCAATTTAGAACTATCTTGTTTGACAATTTTGAAGTATAAAAATGTAAAATTTCAATGATGCACAAAAAAACTGTATGAAATGTTCATATAAGAGTATTTTACTTTTTGATTAAATATTTCGTTTAGATCGCTTTTGGCATTTTGTTATATTTAACTTAAATATACATAGATAATACAAATATTAGTACAAAAGTGCTTAAAACAGTCAATAATTTGGAATGAAATGAAAATGTTCGGATACATCGTCGCACTGTACATTCTGTTAATAATATTACCGCTTTAATTGAAAATGTGTCTGAAGATCCATATTTTGGGCCGTTGTGGCCGAAATTTCGGATAAAGACGGTCAAAATTATCTAAAAGGAAGCAAGTGTGACAAGTTTTTTGTGGCGGCCATCGGTCTGGTGCATTTCATATATAGTTCAAAATAAATTTAATTACAATAAAAATATCGTTAATGAAATAAGCATAGAAGCAGTAAAAAATTTGGAGAACTTTAATGGAGGAATTGGAGCGAACAATTAGTGATACTAGCGATAAACTATTTGTAAATTTACCGCAATTATAGAAAGGTTAACAAAATTATGTTAAGACAATAATGTAGTTATGAGGTAATGGTGTTAACAAGAACAGAGGTCTCATTATTATGGCTAGAATACACATACGAGTATATGAAATTTATAAAATAATTTTAAACATTTTTCTTTTTTTCTATTTAATATTTCTACATAATATATCCCAACCCTAGAACTGTTTTGTCATTACTATTTCGCTTTAAAATGCAGCTGCGTTTATTTTACAGAATTAAGTAAAAAAAAATTTGCAAAATTGAATTTTGTACTTAATTCCACAAATTCCAAAACAGACAAAAGTAATTTCACTGTTCTGCATTTTTGTAGCAGGTACGCTAGTAGGTAGTATTCAACTAACCATAAGGATTACTGTCTTCACGATAATAACTAAGAGCACAGGCAAATCTGGTCGGTATTTATTACATTACAATGTACTTTAGTTAAACGGAAATCTGAGGCAATAATTTCTGAAAACATCTGCTAGTTGTGTTCTTGTGCAGCCTTTTTACAAATTTTTACAAAAACAAAAATATAAAACGGTGCGATGATGAATTTCTTTGATAAATTATGACGTCACTAGTACGCTAGTATTAAATTCGTATAAAAAAACACATTTAAATGCTTTAAACTAAACTACAACTATTTAAATTACCCTAAATTAGATGACCTATTTCAGGAAGTATAGCACTACAGCATGAAGCAAAATTTTTTAATAGGGCGTAGCATATACATACAGTGAATTAAAAAAGTATTGACACTGGCAACATTTTTTAAGAAACGAGTGCAAAACATCGACATCCTTCTTTTATGTATTTAGTGTCTTTAGTTATTTTCCAACAAAAGGCATAAAAAATGTCCGGCTTCGTCATACCCAACTCAAAATACAAGAAGGAAATTCACTAAACATATGAAGAATGTGGACACACTTTGAGTTAGTGTGTGTCGTTTTCTGCTCATCATCCTAATTTATTTACTCTATTTCGGTACTCTGTGAATAATTATTGAGCAGTGGTCCAATTTTCAAACATCTGCAGATAATATTGCTCATAATTTCGTGAAATCTTACCGGAAAACTGACACTATAGTTGAGAGGCCATATACACATACACAAGAGTAAGAAACATTATGAAGCTTTATATAAATATCGAAAAATAAGATCTAGAGAGTAGATGTGGACGACCAAACAAATTCCGGAAGCGAATTGTAGCTGCTGTACTGACAGAAAATCCAAAAATTTAAATAAATTTTGGCACCCAGCGTTCAAAAGTTGGGGTTTAATAGACAGCAACTGTTGTTTCAACAAGATCACGACCCGTTATATACGGCGTATATGGCGCAGAAATTTCTTATTTAATATTGCAAACAATTGTAAACACACACACAATCGACGGATATGATTGAGGTATTTGAGTTACTAACTGACCTTTAAATGCGAAATTCTAAGTTTCGTGTTATGCCAATATCCAAAAGCACACAATTGAAACATGTTTGTCAGTTGCTGGTGAAAAAAAAGCAAACATTTTAAAACGCCAAAGGATTTTTTAAAGAGTGCAATACGCACAAAATGAGTGATGAAACACCAGAAAGGTTTCCAAGTATGCATAGACGTTAAAAACCATTACTCAGGTCAACAGAAGCCTAATCAAAAAACAGATGAGCAACAAATTACGATATTTTTGGTATGTATCCCTACACTTTTTTGATATAAATCATGCCTTTTTTCAAATTATTCTCACATTACACAAAAAATGAGCTGTAAAACTTTTTCCTTTCAAATATTTCCTAATTAAAATTCTTAATTATATTTATAAATTAGGTGAACAAAAGCTATTATCAAACAAACTTTAAAAATAACGTACATATGTACATGTACTTTTTTGATTGACTGTATGTATGCAAATATATTACAATTTATATATACAATAATAAAATAAAAAAGATATGTACATACATATATATAAATTGTTGCTAAAGTTTTGAACAAAAAAACTCGAAAAATTAATCTTGCTTTTTGAAATATAATATTAGCGGCAACGAAACAAAACTAACAACAGCTGTAATTATAATATTAAATTACTTTTGATATGATTTATTTTGCTTATTCAATTCATAAAATGAATAACTTTTAATGGAAGTGCAGGGAATTTCGTTTAAAACAACTGTTTTTAAAATTCTTTAAATTTGCATTTAAAAAATACCAACAAAAACTTTAAGCCAATGAGAGATAGTTGTATTCGATGTGAGCACACAAGTGAGTGCTTAAGTGTTATAAAAACAAAACTGGCATACTTTTATTGTGGAACGAGTGAAACAGCTGACATATGAATGTTTAGAAAAATATAGCCACAACACTATTTTATATAACTTTTAAAAAATTTTTGCATTGAATAACATTTTACATTCTAATATATACAAAGCACATTATATAACAAATTATTACTGCAATAATTGAAATTAGATTATTTTATAATTAAAAAGAAAGAAAATATACTACACTACTATTAGTGACCTTGTAAATGCACTACACATGCGCAGCCATATTTAGAAATAGGGTTGATTACGAGATGTGATTGAAATAAATACAATATACCCAGAAAATAATAAAAAAATTAGAGAACTACCTGTTGTTTGAAATACCGTGAAAAAATCGCTAGGATTACCAAAATATATTACGTATTGAGCACATGAAAGCTATTTTGGTTTGCATTGACCTGCTAACTGCTGTTTTAACGGAAAAAAATTGGTAATGAACACAGCAAGATGTCAATATTATAGTGATTACTTAAACTTAGGCAGTATTTGATTGAAAAACTATATTTGAAAATATTATACATATCTAAAATTATGATTATACATAAATACATTTATTTACATTATTTGTATTCATCACCAATTTTCATAAATTTTATGACTTTATTTTTTTTATGATAGGTAGTATTTCATTGAAAAACTACAAATTTTTCTACAAGTAAATAAAATTGATTTCTTTTAATATATGTATTGATATATTACTGATTGATTTGTTTAAAAAGTAAATATTAACTTCATCATACACTTTTGAAAAGTTCTATATCCAAACATGCAAACACGTACATACATGCATATTCATATTCGCTTATCAAATTTTGATGACTCTCATTAACGAAATCTATTTGCCTTCTTCTTTGACATCTTTCCTGTATGTTACCAACGCCTACCCACATACGTACTCATATTATGTGTAGTGCACTTATATACATAATAATATAATTAAAAAAATCTACAAGTCTATGTAAAAATGTAAAGCAACAATGAAAATAATGCAAATTAATACAAAATAATAAACTCAAGAAAAAAATTAAATTACTCACTTCAAAAAAAAGCTCTTCAATTAATTTCGTTCCAATTCAGTTGCGTTTTGAGCAATAAAATTTAGAAAATTTCTCTTCGAAAATTTGGTATAAGAAAAATTAAATTAACAATGAGATAAATTTAAAAAAAATATGTTACCAAAAAACAACAAAATTATTTTAATAAATTGTTTGTTTTTTCACTTAAAATTCACTTTTGTTTTTATCACTTTGAGCTGTTACACAGATTTAAAATCCGAGTGATGTAATTATATAAATTAATTTAATTCTTTTTGTTTGCGGCTGTAGAAAATCCGGTGTTTCAATTTTTATTTTATTTTTGAATAAAATTTTTTTAGTTATATCAAATATGTATGATCTGAAGCGAAAGTTTAAAACCACTTGTTCTGTTCTATATATCGGAATCAGAGATGTGCGAAATTTAATTTCAGAATTCACGATTTGAATTTTTTTCCACAATACTGTCTTTTTTTAATAAATCGAAACTATATATATGGTTTTTTAAAATTAGTTTTTTATTTTATATATTTTTCTTAAGTAATGTTAGAAGTTTGCCTCATGGAAATTAAATCTTTTACGTTCCGTTTTCACAACGATTTTTATCCGAGTACGCCGAAACGAATAGGCAACACCATGCGCCCTATTTTTAACCAATGTACGAGAGCAGGAAAGACAGCTCTACCACAAATTTTCATAAAATATCAAAAAAAAATTCCGCAAAAGCAATGCAAAATTTCCAGACTTTTAAAGCCTTATCGCGGTTTCTTCTAATATTTTTCTTTTAAATATTTTATGAAATGCACCAAAACAAATACGCGTAATTCACTCAATGTTCACTTTTAACGTTACATATACTTTAAATTTTCGCAAAATATATTTCGACAACAATATTCCGACAAGCGTATCGACTTCGACGTAAGCGAACGGCGACTGACTATGCAGTTGAAACAATTGCATTAGGTACTGTGGTATGCACATTTAAAATAATCGAATCGCTGACATAGATGTCTCTACCTGTCAATCATATAGTAATGTTAGGAAATATAAATAATACATATAACGTAATGTACCTGCATTTTAGTTTCATAATACGCTATGTATAAATAAAACTGTTTCGTTCAAAATTATTAGCTACAAATGTGTAATATTAAAATATGGTCACAATTTATACCTGAATTTAAGGTTGAAATATGGCAAATACATACAATAAGGAGTAATTTATTCACCCATTAATACGTTTTCTTCGACATTTTAGCAAATATATATGCTTGTATGTTAAAATCACGACTTGGCATACTCTTCATTTTTATTCGAAAATATTATACATATCTACAGGTATGATTTTACATAAATACAATGATTATTTGTATTCACCATCAATTCTCATAAATTTTTATATGACTTGATTTTTTAGTATTAAACAGAATAAGTTATGATGCTCTGCCAAGTTAGCTAAAATTGGTTTAGACAGTTATGTATTTAAAATAGATCTTGTAAATCCTGTGGCTTTCTTAGTTGTAACTACAAAGCAAAAGGAAAATATGAACTGTTCATATGTATGTATGTATCATTATAAATTAATTGGGAATTCATCCGCAATTCATCTCATGATATACAATTGTGTATACCTACATACATACATATGTACATATATTAATATTTTGACAAAAGAATTACTAGAGAGTAGTTTCTACTATATATGTAGATATGTACTTATATTCAACATAAGTGAATATTAGATAAGGTATTTTTTGCAATTTTTGAATTAATGTCAAATATAAATTACGGGACAGATCCTATTTTACTTGGTAGTTAAAAAGTGCTTCAAGGTACAAAAGTAATGAACTCGAGTCCATCTCAAGCTTGTTCCTCATCTACTTTTAATATACTCTTTTCGGAGTGTATATCACTCAGGCTAGAACAACAAATCAAAATAGAGTAATTAAGATAATTTTGTGAATGGAAATGTTAATGGGGCGAAATTAATTACGCATGTATATCATGTATGTCTTATATGTATATACTTTTGTATGTATAAAGTAGTTTAAAAGATAATTTATATAATTTTAACGAACTAGCGCTTGTAATTTACATTTTGAATTTAAAAACTGAACTGTTTGCGTTTGCTGGTCATTGCAAAATATTATTATGTAGTAATATTTTAAATTTTATATACATACATATAATTATTTTATTCTTTAATCTAAGCTCAACATGTCATATAATCCTTTGTTCTGCTAAAACTCAACTAATAAGTACACATTAAAATCACAGGAAATAGGAGACTATTAGTCACTGTCTTGCTATTATCTTGACCTATCTGCACTTTGAGTTATTTTCTGTTCTAAGCAACATTTTTATTTCAATATTGCATATTTGTGATATTTTCAAGAATTCGGACACAATGTATTATTGTGTCCAAATATCGTGACACTGAAATACGTCCTGTGTAAATACTGGAGTCTTTTATCAACCTGACGCCTGTATTTAAATCACGTATGTACTGCAAATAAGGAACAAAACTGCAACTCTCACTCTTTTATTTATTATTCTTTGAGTAATTGATTTCGACTGTATATATACAAATATTTGTATTTATTTGCCAATTCTGTATTAAAATATATGACTAATGTATTTAACAAGTTGAATAATAAAAACTTGGCCAATTTGACTTATTGGTTATTATTACATTGGACATTTATACAACATTGCAGCTCGCACCACATAAAATAAACCAAAACTCTTGCTCGGAAATCTTCTGTTTAAATAATATACATAATTCAAATAATTAAATCAGGCAAATAAAATAACTCTAAATTATATACATTTTTAAGGTAAATAAAAATGGCATCGCATTACATTTTTTATCGAAGATATAGTTTAATTCATTTTTCTTACATTTGTTACATTGGTACTAATAATATTACTAATTATTTATATGTATCCTAATAAAAAAACAAAATAATCAGTTATTATTTTTTTAATAATTTGTTTTGTTCTTTCATTATGTAATAATATATCTTTTTATTATTCGTATTTCATTAATAATAGTCTTTACTTTACGATTTACGAATGTAATTAATTTTTTTCTTCTTCTTCTCCAAGCTTTATTCTGCATTAAATTATCATAAAACACTAATTTTAACATTTTCACTATTTTAAATTTATTGAGTTTGAATTGCAAATTATATTGTAAAAAAGGTTACAACAGAAATAAAATTAAATCGATAGTATTTATGTAAAACGGTTTAACATTAGATTTTGAAGAATTATTTCTAAAACTTAGTCACTTTTTTTATTATTATTGGTTATTTTATTTATGTTATGATTTTAATAGAATTTGGGTTATATTTTGACAGTTGATGATCTTAATTCCTTTAGTTTACATAGCTTAGTTGTTATATGCACCTAATAAAATTGCAGAATTTTTTTAAAGCTTTATGTTGTTTATGTTTTAATATTCACCATTTTTTATGTTTTAAGATTAAAAATTGTTTATGCTAAAACTATAATTGAATATGCGGAGGTTAATCTAAAAGCCGTGAACTTTTAGTTGTTCAGGTTTAGCAAGGCCAGCTTTGGTCAACCATTGGCAAATATTTTCTCTCTGGTCGCCTTGTAGTTGAAGCACCTCTCCGTATTCGGCGTGTTCAATCACAGTACCGTTGCATGCGAATTCCTGTTAGTATAAAAATATAAGAACCTTATTAAATAACCACAATAAATTTAATGAAAATATTTGGCAGTTTACCTTCTTACATGAACGCACGATCTTTTTAAGATCATATTCTGATGATAGTCCTTGAACGGTCGTTAAAGTTTTGCGTCCACTGCGCTGCTGAATTCTTATGTGTACAAGACCGTCTTGAACATCATCATCAGCACCCTTGATTGCATCAGCAAAGGGGTCTACCAATAGAGAAGTTTAATATTTATAAAACTTTTGATTGTCCGCTTGAAAAGTAACAAAACTGTAATTGAACTGGTCCAATCTGTCACTATTTTTAAATCCACATAGTGAATTGTGCCCTTATTCTATGAATTGTTATCATAGATTAAACTCTGGATTAGAATATCCGAGCATTTATTGAAACGTATATTATGTAAGTATACGAATGAGTTGTAGATTTTAAACTTTCAACTCTTTTTTTTTTATATCACAGAACTCTCCTCACTGATAGATGGAAGCGTTTTAGGTGAAGCTCTATTCTATATCTTTTATTACTACTGTTATTACTATTCTTAAAACTGCAATTATACAATTTGCCAACAAACTCATGTTATGGACCCACATAGCAAAGTGGAAGAGTGAACGATTTGCATCCACCTAAATTCATTGAGATTGTGATGAATGGCATGAAATTAGGCATAATTACGAAATAAGTTGTGCCATTTGATTTACAACAGAATTTCACAATCTTTCCATACGTTTTTTTTTTAAATATATTTCACTTTTTTTTCCAAAATGATAAAAATATTTTTTAATACTATTCATAAACGCGGATTTGACTGTTTATTTAATGACGACAGCAACAGCGAGAGCAAATTGTGGACAAAGGCAAACTACTTTGTGTTGTTGTTTTGTTGACTCATCCGAGACTTCTCAAGGAATAATTATATACAAGAATATTAATAAAAATATTTGCAATATAAATTAATTTTATATAAAAAAATTCTCACTCCAAATTTATATTAAAAAAAAAAA
>JXPL01106762.1:0-11366 GCA_001015235.1 Sphyracephala brevicornis | reverse complement strand
TTTAAAATAAATCATTCGGCATCCCGGTTAATAAATGAGCCCGGTTAATCGAGGTTTAATTGTAGTTGTTTTATGTTATAGCAACTATTATGATTATTATAATAATTATAGTAATAACATCAATATATGTGAACAAGAATAATATTAAAAAAAAATAAAAGTACAAAGAGTAGCAAACGTTTTACAAATACGAAGACCTTAATGAACATTTTTGACACCTTTTTGGTGAAAACACGTACACTCACAACGAGTGAAAAAATCAAATAAAAAATTGCCATTCTATTATTATACATTAATATGCATAATAGTTTAAATATATAATTTAGAATTTAATTTGATTTGTCACTTAGATATATTTTAAATTAACATGAATAAAATGCTTGACACGACCCGTAATCTTATTAAAGAATTCTATTGATTGTGTGTAGCATTAGTAACATAACATCCACAATAAAATAACGATGGGCCACTTAAAAACATATAGTTTAATGAATACTGTTTTCTCAAAACAGTTTTACATGCTTTGCAAATCTTCACAAAAACAAAGTTTTCATGTAATCAGGTGATGGATTATTTGATTTATTTTTTAAAGTAAAGTATATTTTTATAATCTAACTTACGGAATTTAATTATGTTAAGGCAATGTATACAAAAGTCTCCAGTTCGCGTGGTACCAAAAAAATTTACATATCAATATGTGTAAAAAGTTTAAATGAAATATTTTTAGCATTCTGCTGCACGGGCTGCATCCACAAATATATCTGCCGCTGTACCAACTAGCAATGAAAAAATAGTGGAAATACGTGATCGCTTAGCAAAAGGGCCAAATTTTGAAGATTTTATACAAAATCCAAATCATACAACAAACGATTGGGCTATGTATGAAGGGAAATTGCGCCGTGAAAAAGGTGAAAACGAACGTTTAAGGCTCCCACCATGGTTGAAAACAACTATACCTATTGGCAAAAACTTCAATAAGATCAAATCGCAACTTCGAGACCTGAAACTTTCAACGGTATGCGAAGAAGCTAGGTGCCCCAATATAGGCGAATGCTGGGGTGGTGGTGAACATGGCACACAGACCGCAACAATAATGGTACGTGATTAAATACAATATTTTTTCCGAAATTTGTATTTTTGCTGTATTGAGCGAAGAAAATTCACACTGAATCGAAACTTATCGCACATTCTTGATAACCTCAACCTTCTCATTAAAATTGTTTTTACTAAACATATGGTTAAAAACTTGCAGCTTATGGGCGACACTTGTACACGTGGTTGTCGCTTCTGTTCAGTCAAAACAGCACGTAAACCTCCACCGTTAGATCCAGAAGAACCCATTAACACTGCTAAAGCTATTGCATCCTGGGGACTAGATTATATTGTTCTAACTTCAGTTGATAGAGATGGTATTTATACACGTTATATTAAATATAACTTCATTTGTAATATGATTAATTTTTTAAGATCTACCAGACGGTGGCTCGGAACACATCGCTGAAACAGTACGGGAAATCAAGCAAAGGTACACAATTTTGAAATATAACTGAAGCATTACTGTAAATGTATATTGAGTACACCGATTAAACAAAAATAAAAACATGCGAAATTGTACAAATTTTCTTAATCGTTTGAAGTGTGCCTTTATAGTAATATAGTTTCAGACTGTCGTGTGTTATATTCTCTTTGATGGACTTAAAATAAAGACGGAGAAGAGTTTATTGTATTTAATTAGCCATAGAAGATTTCATCTCCATTGTCAAAAACCTTGTTTTAACCTTTGGCGGAAAATCTTTCAAAATTGTAATTTCGATTATTCTTGTATTTCCCACAAAACATTTCAATCTTCATTTTATTTTGGGCTCACAACCCAAATTGTAACTTAACATCTTAAAATTCCTCAACTTCTTGTAGCTTTTTGTTTTGACAACATTGAATTTATATTTTATATAAAAAAAGTTATGAAAAAATTAATTTTTTCTTTAAGGAATCCTAATATATTTGTGGAGTGTCTTGTTCCTGATTTTCAAGGAAACCTGAACCATGTCAAAACAATAGCCGTATCGGGTCTTGATGTTTATGCTCATAATATTGAAACTGTTGAGAAACTAACACCATTTGTACGCGACCGGCGTGCCCACTATAGACAAACATTGAATGTGTTACGAGAAGCAAAACGTTTCAATCCAAAACTTATAACAAAAAGTTCTATTATGCTGGGACTTGGTGAAACTGATGGTGAAGTCGAGCAAACAATGTGTGACTTAAGAGAGACGGGCGTCGAATGTTTGACGTTAGGTCAATATATGCAACCAACGAAGAAACATATCAAAGTTATAGAATATGTTACACCAGAAAAATTCAAACACTGGGAAGAACGAGGAAATGAACTGGGATTTCTTTATACTGCCAGCGGCCCATTAGTACGCAGTTCATATAAAGCCGGAGAGTTCTTCATAACAAGTATATTAAAGAACCGAAATAATGAAATAGTTAATAATTAAAAGATATTCCAAAAGAATATAATTAAAAACTTACAAAATGTAAATTATTTTTCTTAATTGTTATACATTTACATATACTATGTATGTTAAAATTTAAGCAAATAATATATAAATACTCAAACGCTTTTAACGCTTGCAATGTTCTGTTAAATAAATGCTAAATTTACAAATAGAAAATTGTACTCGTTTTTATAATTCTTTTAGAAAGAAATTTTTAAATTTTCCAAAGAATATACTTTTTACATACATCTTTTCCGTAATCATATAATATACGCATTCATTCAAATCCATACACATTGTAGCGCTATTTGTTTGTTATGGAAATCTTAAGTGTTTTATTCAATATTCGCTCTTTAATTATATCAGCTTCATAAAATATATAACTTTGTTTAAATACAAAAAACGAATATGTAAATTAAAGTAACAAATGTAGAAAACTGTGTAAATACAATTAACTTACACACACATCACCAATTATTGTGCGGGATGAAGTTCAAGCAAGGAATATCTATTTATATATATCTATTATAGATATTCTTTGGTTCAAGTTCATGTGACACGGGCAACTCTAGTACAATTTCACACAAAATCAACAAGTTTGTAAATAAGACATTATGTTCAAATTCAATTAAACTCCACTCGCATATTTGGAGTATGCGCATTCCAATTCTTGTTATTATCAGTTCTACTTTGACATTTTGCGTCAATGCGAAAATTTTTCTCAATAAAAGCGCACAACAAGTGAAAATATTAAAAAATTTACAATTTATATATAATATTAGCATTTAATAACTATATTAAACCTAATAAAATCAAATCAAACAAAAAAGTTTCCAGCTATCCCAAAAGTATGCCCTACTTTGACACATATGGTTGAGAGTTTCGCATAACGCGTAGGCGTTCGATATTTGATTTTCCCAATTTATTTTAACAATTGTGACGTATAAAGAAATTGTGAAGTGTAATTTAGATTTTTTAAGTGACTGTGACTTGAACAAAAATATTCGATACAATGCCAAGTTCAAGACGCATTATTTTGGGGCATGTTATGTCTAGTCTCTGCTCGAAGATGAATCGCACTAAGCCAGTTCCTCAGGATGTAATGGAAACACCGTTGAAGCGATGTTTAAATACTTATGATATTACTCTATTAGGTAAGTCCAAAGCACCGATTATATATATAAATTTTTATTGCAATTTTATTTGGAATCTATTTTTTATGGAATCATATTTACATATCGGGAACAATTAAATACTCATAAACTTACATATAATGCATGTACAGATACACACATAAGTATTGGCACAGTAAACAATTTAAAATTCCGCTCAGATGGCAAAATAAGAGTGTGGCGCCAATCAAACACTGAATACGAAAACCGGCTTCCATGCTTCCATGTTGGTCAACTGCAATGTAAAATTATCGATCGAAATTATCTTCAACAAACATTAAAAAAAAATAGATTCCAAGTTTTAATTTCCAAGATTTAATAATTTTTGGTATGAATATTCCTAAAATTTGGCTATGAACTTATGGTATTCGAATAAATTCAATAAACTGTCAAATTTTTTAAATTGCATTTATTACAACATTGCTATTTTGCAGGTATTGGCCATATGGTTGGAGCTGGCATTTACGTCCTAACGGGTACTGTTGCCAAGGATATGGCTGGCCCTGGAATAATACTTTCTTTCATATTGGCAGGATTCGTTTCCTTCTTAGCTGCATTATGTTATGCGGAGTTTGGCACACGTGTTCCCAAAGCAGGTTCAGCATATGTGTACACTTACATTTCCATTGGAGAATTTTGGGCATTTGTCATCGGATGGAACATTTTGTTGGAACATATGCTAGGAGCAGCATCGGTAGCACGTGCTTGGAGTGGCTATGTTGATTCAATGTTAGGTGGATGGATTGGAAACACAACTTTGGAGCTAACTGGTGAAATGCATGAACAGCTATTTGCACGCTATCCAGATGTTTTAGCATTCTTTGTGTGCTTAGTGTATGCGGCCGCTCTTGGCATTGGTGTTAAGGCAACGGCAGTATTTAATGGAATTCTAACATTGGTTAATATTGGTGTTATACTTTTGGTAATTTGTGTTGGTTTTTGGTATGCAGATGCAAAGAATTGGTCCGAATCAGAGGGTGGTTTTTTACCATATGGTTTTGGAGGTGTTATTGCTGGAGCAGCAACTTGTTTTTATGCTTTTGTAGGTTTTGATACTATTGCAACTTCTGGTGAAGAAGCTAAAAATCCTTCTGTGTCAATACCAGTAGCTACAGTTCTGTCATTATGCGTTGTAACTGCTGGATATATCTTGGTAAGTGCAGCACTAACCCTCATGATTCCTATAAGAGAAATAAATCCAGCTGCATCTTTGCCAGAGGCATTCGGGCAAATGGATTTAAATTGGGCAAAGTATATGATATCAGTTGGTGCACTTTGTGGTATGACTACAACGCTTTTAGGATCACTTTTTGCTTTACCACGTTGTATGTACGCCATGGCTTCTGACGGCCTACTTTTCAGTTGTTTTGGGAAGATTAACTCTACTACTCAAGTACCTGTCTTAAATTTATGTATCTCAGGCATATTGAGTGCATTACTTGCTCTCTTTTTCGATTTAGAAAAACTTGTAGAATTCATGTCAATTGGAACACTACTGGCTTATACGATTGTATCTGCTAGTGTTATTATATTACGTTATCGCCCATTGCAGACTCAAGAAAATGCGATCTATGCACCTGACACACCGGAAGATGATGACGATGATGATGAAAACACTTCGCAATCAAGCATTGGTACTGCGTCTCCAACAAGTGACCTAATAGAAGGGGCTTTGGCCGGTCGTCTAAAACCTCAATTTCGTTGGTTGGAACCAATATTAGGTCACTTTGAACCCGGTTCTGCCGTCTCTGCTTGTGTCTTACTATTTACTGTGCTAAGTTTCGCAATTTGCTTCCAATTAGAAGTATCTTGGTATGAACTGTATGCAGGTACATGGTGGGCACTTTTATTATACGGTTTCATGATTTTTATTGCTGGTGCTTGTGTAGCAATTATTGCTGTACATCATCAAAATACGCGCGGATTAAACTTTAAAGTTCCTTTGGTGCCGTTAGTTCCAGCATTGTCAATTTTTTGCAACATTGTTCTAATGGTGCATCTAAGCGCCCTGACTTGGTTACGTTTCTTTATATGGGTTTCAATTGGAATGTTAATCTATTTTATGTATGGAATACATCACAGCAAAGAAGGTGAGGCATGTTCTTCCTATTCTATGCTGATGACTTCGTCAGAAGCTGCAAAAACACACTGGGGAGCAACAGTACCATGCAAAAAAACGGTTTTCCAAAGATTTATTGGTCGGAAAGTTGAAGATAAAAAACCTATTATTAATGAACAGCACTTGGACGAGGACGACGATGAACAATCGTAATTGTTATATATTTAAATTCAAAGCAGAATGTTTTCATTTCTGTTTTGTTATATAGTTCCCCTTAAAAATCCTTTTTCAGTGCCACAAAACTGAATTAGTTAGAGAAATTCTTGTCTCTTTGACCGCATAGCGTACAAATTTTATTTTATTTATTTTAGAGAAATTCATTTTATTTATCTTGAATTTAGCTTTATCTTTATGTTAAATTTAATTTAAGTTTATTTCGTTTATTTCTATATTTTTTAATAAGACTATATCACTGAGTATTCAGATTTTTATGGAGTTTTCATTAAAATATCACAATTTATGGGAAAAAAACAAAATATGTTTTCGTAATAATTTTAGTTGCGTTTTAATTAATTAACAAATAATATGAAGCCATGAGATGTTGAGCACGTGATTTTTGAGAAGATACAAAAAGTAATTTAATTATATGCGAGTATATAAGAATGTACTTATATACTGCATTCAAATGCTTTAACTTTTATTGAACTAGCAAAATAACATTCATAGTTGTGCATTCATAAACATTGTTCCAATAATTTTGAAACCGTATTTGTACTTGTAAATGTAAATGTAAATTTGCTAGTTTCTCAGACATTTTTTATTAAATAAATTAATAGTAATCAGTGCAGATGTCCGTTCAATGTCTATTATAATTATTACAAATATGTATCTATGTATTTTAAATGTTATAATTATACACTTATATATATATTAAATAGATGTTAAACACATATATAAATTGAATGTTTTGAATATGATTAATCAAATTAATGTCTAAAAATGTTTGTATTAAAATGTACTACATTAAATATTATATAAAAAATTTAAAATACAATTTATTACTGCTAACTTATAATATATGTATGTATATATGCACGAGTTATTAAAACAATATTAAATTTTATTAAATTCATTTCGAAAACTTATTTCTTAAAATAAATAAAATTATAAATGTTTAAATATCTACGTGTCTGTTACATAAATCTATATGAATAAATAAAATAATGGAAGTTAAAAATGAAAGCATATATTATACATACATGTACACATTATACAATTATTTAAAGGAAACATATGTATATTAAGTTAACGTGAAACAACGTGTCAATTTTTGATTATTTGAAAAATATTTACGAAGTATTTTCCCTATTACAAAGAGCCCTTGGCCACGAAAATCTCTTAAAAACGTCTTAATCACACGCCAACTGTATAGCACCTTACCTCTTTTATGTTCCGGTTAGTATTTGTCAAGTATTTCATGTTCTTTGTACCTATGGCTGCCCTAAGGTATAGCTTCTGAGGCATAGCAACATTTGCGAAGTGGCTTAATGGTTTTTTGCGTATATGACTTATACACTAACAATTTCGTCCTTTTTTTTGCGCTGTTGACCGTTTATTCTTCCGTTGCTACAATGAGATCTTAGTGATGAGGATCAAACATTTTATTTAAATTTCAATTGCTACTAAAATGTATAACAATATCTAACTAATTACTCAACCAAAATGTTAAAACTATTTCCAGAGCCTTTTTCCCAGCTTATTTGCATTTGCTATTTGGGTTTCTAGATAGATTAACAAAATATCGGATAATAAAGGATTGGGAACATCTCTTTGACTCACATTGCCTTACATAAATGCTTACCACTAATTGATGGATTAAGTATGCTTCTGTCGGATGAAATCTTTACAGTTTAAAATTTGTTTTTTTATCTCCACACCCTATTCTGTACCTTTATGTCACAAAAAGTATTTTGTGGAGTTTTAGGGCGACCCAAGGGTCAAAGTTCATATTTTATGAGAAAATTTGATTTATTTTCCTTATTACTGCTTATTAACTTCTACTCTAGCCAGATTTAATAAAATTTGGATATAGTTACCTGTTTTAATAAATTTTAGGTCATTTTGATATTGCTCATTCTAATGCTTTTACTTGTATTATAAAGTTTGAGGCAGTAAGTCCATATTGGTTTTATTTTGCTATATTTTTAAATTAATAACGATTTTTTGGAGTCAATGTGTTAACGCCAAATGACGTGTCGATGTAATCAATCATCAAAGTACATAAATGATACGTGTTTATCTTTTATGTGCCAGTTTTCGACCAGTTTTGAATGCTCTCTCAGATGTCATCTGATAATGAGTGGCCTTTATTTTTGGTGAAATTACAAAATTCAAGGAAATCCTGAAGCTTTAGTAAAAGTAATTTGTGAATAATTTATTAAAAAGTTTTATTGAAAATATTAAATAACAAGCAAGCTAATAAGTTTATATGATGATATAAGTGTTTTATCCTTTCCAATCTAAAAGATCATTTTAATTTGTGATTTTTTCCACTCAATGGATTTTTCAAAGCACGTCACACAAGTACGAGATTTCATAGTTGTGATATTATGGCACAACTGACTTTTATATCAAAACGGTAATTTTTTTAAAATGTTCATGGAACTTGATATGTAACTTTGGTTTAATATTTAATATTAATTTTGTATTGATGATATAATATTGATTATAATAATTTAATTTTTTATAATTTTTTTTTATAATTTTTTTTTATAATTTTTTAATAATTTGCTATAATAGCATTTGTATTATTTAAACGAATAATAATGCTTTTTTTGTATTTTTACGATTATTTATACTTTGGAAAACATTATATAAAAAAATTGAAGGTATCTTTTTTTTTAATTATTAAATCCTTCTTAAAAATTTGTGATTTTGTGCTTTTTTATTTTTTTATATATGTAGATATGTGAATGACGCATTATACCCTTTAAATTAAATTAAACAAAGTAATATAAAATTAATAATAAATTTCTAGAAAGCTGTTTCTAGAAATTGTTAAATCTTCAATTGTATATAATAAAGCGCTGCACGAATCCATTTAAAAGGCACTTCAAGTCATTCGTTTTTTATAAGACGATGGATTCGACATGCACTTATCTGCCGTATTTAGTAAACGAATGGCTTGAAGTACCTTTCGAATGCACTCGTGTAGCGCTATATTATATAATACCATGAAGTTCATTATTATTTTTTTTATTCCTTACCGAACTGAATAAAATTTATCTTCTCTACACTTTATCCGCTTCTCGACACTGTGCGTCGTTTTAAAGCATTCAGCATCAGCTTGTTTAATATAAAGTTTCGAAGCGGCGGACCTTGCCTCTTGCCATTCTCCTCTGCAGAACATTTTTTCTAGAACTACATCGCTCTACATCTGAATTTATCATTACTTAATATTGTATTTGTTCCATAACTGTTTGTAACTTGGTGTTGACACTATAGATGTCGTACTCATAATAAGGTTAAGAATGTTTACTTGATCTTCTGATTCAATCTTAGATTTTACATGAATATGGCTATTTATGTATAAGCCCCGAAATCAATAATTTGAGGTGGCTTTTATTGGATTATAGGCCAATGTGTAGGCATGCCGTGGGTTAATACGTCTAGTGTGCTATGCTGGCTTATTATTACCCGATACATTTGCCTCCCTTTCTTATTTTAAAGTGAAATGTGTTTCCACAAGCAGGTTAACATCTATGTTTCTGTTTACTAAACTCGCTTTTATGTTTCATAATATGGTTCCTTGATTCAATTCCACTTTTTGTCTGGTGGGTAGGGTCTTGTATAGGCTACATACCATGTTTAAGCGCATTTGCATATGATGGGATTTGATTTGATATTAATAACAGTGGATGGTGGTTTGATGTTAAGTTTACTTTTCAGTTCTTTGAATACTGGATACCTCGGTAGTAATGCTTGCATCTATTTTGTTCTCCACATATTTTCAAGTGTACAATGTCTGTTGGTGTTCTGAAACTTAATAGTTAATTCACGATGCTGCAGTAATTGGAATTAATATTATGGGTTTTAGTTTTACTAATTATTTTTTTTTTTGTATCTGCCACCTTTATTTAAACATGGAATATTATGGAACTTTATTTCTATTAATTATGTTAAGAGATTCTTTAATATCATTTATGTTTAAAAATAATTCAATTCTCTTGAACACAGCACATTTAGTTAATATGTATAATAATTTTTCTAATTCTCGAGAGAGGCGTAGGTTACAACAGGTCTTACTATAGAGTCACAGTACAATCTTTAGATTAAGGCCTCACGTCCTGCCATAAAAACTTCTGCAAGCCTATATCGCTCGAGTAGCTTGGTCCAGGATATTTTCCAGATGAACATACCAGCTAACTTGTATGTCGGCATAGTACTCTAAAACCATGCTCCACAGAGACATGGAACCCAGGCTTAGCTTGTACCTTTTCGAAGGTTAATGTCGAGTCCTTCGTTGAGACAACAGTCTAGAACTATTTGAAGCGTAGTTGGCATAACTTCAGTGACGGTTGAGTCAAACTTTACCGACACAATGCTTGCCAGGTCCCATCGCCGAGATCATATAACTTGGTCAGGAGGTTGGCGAATACACAGTTCTGTGCTATTTTCTTCAAGTCAAAGGCTTTTTCGATTCTACTAACAAGATGTTACAGAGCAAGTTTTGCTACATAGAGTGAGTACATCTCTTCCCTAAAAGAGTTTATAAAAGTGAGTTGTTCCCTTTGCTAACTATGTTCGACATAAAAAGAATTTTAATATTTTGCTGGTCATTAATTGGATCCACACGCGTTCCTTGAACATTAATTTCTAAATGGTAGATAAGTTTAGGTTACAACCAATAAGTAAACAATAAAAGACGTTCCACTTAATATATGTAGTTACACTAGCCAAAAATACAAAGAAAACGAACACTGAAAAGCCTCTGACTGTTGCCTGCGTGTTATCTTGAAGTCAAACGACACCTTTGAGTTAAACTTTTCAATATTTTAAAAAACAAACTAGTAAAAAATTTAATTTAACGAAAAGAGCAGATGCATCTCGTAATATAACGAAAAGATGTTTCTTAACGACAATCTCAAACAGATTTTAAAAATATCAAAATTGAAGGCCACTAATGCCATCGCTACACTGATGGCGAAAAGTTTTATAGTGTTTCATTGAAATAAAAAGAAGTGTGTATCATGATAACCTGTAGTCTTCCGCTTTTATTTAGCCGTTTGTATCTGGGTCTTTTTAATGACAATTGAGTATAATTGAATATCAATCAACTGTTCGCACACTAAAACGTATTAAAAAATACGGAAATGAGCAATAATTCAGAAATTGCAATATTTTAACATACAATACTTATGCGTAGCCATAGAAATATTGAATTGAATTTTTTTTTTGATTATAAGAATAAAAATATAAATAAATGTATCCATTCTGTGTTAAAGTAAATGAACTTATTCAGCGTTGAATATAAGGTATGTACCAGTAAACTGCATCAATACGCAAAATTAATATTTTCGGACTATACTCCTTTTCTGAATTATGTACCAACCGAAATGGTCCGGTAAAAAG
>JXPL01106413.1:10781-21745 GCA_001015235.1 Sphyracephala brevicornis | reverse complement strand
TTTTTTTACTCGTTGTTCCAAATTTGAAATTCAGCGACTTGGAACGACTTTGGATTGAGCTGAACATGAGCCAAATTAGGTCACTTTTGGCAGTGGAATTCTTCAAAAATAGCAAATTCATGAATTATAATGAGAATTTTCTCTGCCTTGGCCTTACTTAGTCATTGCCGTGTACTTTTGGGTGTGAATAAAGTTTTTCGCACATCAACGCCTTCTCCATTGTTCCACTTTAAAAATAAGGTATGAACAAATGCAGTAATGAGTTAACGAAACTGTAATTAATTTTTATCAGAGCAATGAATCACGAATCACTTGGTATGGTGACTAATTTCATTGTGTTTATGTGGAACGAATACATTCCTGCTAATTATCATTTCATATGAGTAGCATGTGTTTTAATGAATTGTGCTCGCAATTGCTAAACTGTTTCACAAAACACTGACAAGTTTTATATCAATTAAATTTTAATTTGTTTGTGCAGGTTTCGATTTTGATATTGTTTTTGTTTTCCTTCAATTTTAATTATGAAGAAAACTTAAATTTACTAATGATTTACTAAAGATACATTCGTATCTCTGCTCTTCATACATACACATACTCGTAAGTGCTTGCGTATGTCTTGATGTCTTAATTTAGTGAACGTTCATTTTTGTTTATATTTTAAATAAAATCAAGCAATCAATCTCCTTTTTATTGTTTTTAAACAATTTTAAAATTTAACGATTATTTCATTTTTATTTTTATTTATGTTTCTGTATTAATAAATACATATGTATGTATATACTCGTATGTGCGTATATGTGTCTTTGTTGGTGATTTACTTTAAAATTTGTTAATGTACAAAAATATATATGATTTAGTTGCTTAAGGCTGCCAAGATATAAACGTGTTAACAGCATCTGTTAAGATAAGCAAGGTAACGTTTTTTTCTAACAAATAATTTGACAACTTGTTAAAAACAACAAAAATTACGGCTGCCTAGATTAGCGCTAAATAAATAATGAATAATCTGTGGACGTGGAACATACTTTATAAACGAATACTCGTAATATAATATAATACGTTTTATTGTGGGATAGGGCGAATGCCTTTCTGAGCAGACGCACTGCAACTGAAACCGAGATAACTGAAATTATATCGTATGTCATACGCGTTAATATAATTTTATTACTTCCATTTTCCACTTAACGTTATTTGAATTATATTTATTTATTTATTTAANTTAACGTTATTTGAATTATATTTATTTATTTATTTAATTATTTATTTTATTTAATTTTATTTACTTTTTGTTCCACTGAATGTGCTGCTGCTGTACGATTAGACGACAAAATTTAGTTGAAGTCTTCGCACTAATAACAGATTTGTTACGAATACTGTTGGAAAATGCTTCAATATTTTAGCTATGATATCAGCAGGAAGGGAATTATTATTCACAAGACTAATGATTCAGTATAGTATATTTCTAAAAAAAAAACGAAGAAATAATTTAGAACTGCACATCAACTTCTTTTCATAAAGGAATATTGATTTAAACATAACATATGTTTATCTTGAGTTAGCTTAGCCTAGGAGATGATAGATAGATAGATGTGGAGTAATTGGTATTTTCTGTTAGATTTCTGGCCTTCACTGGCAATCAGGCTACAGAACCCATTGTGTTATCCCGACAGAATTAATTAGGAAACATATAAGATTGCTAGAAAGATAAGAAAGAATAAGGAAGGAAAGGAAACGAAGGGAAAAGAATGGATGGTAAAAGAAAGTGAAAGAAATGTAATGAAATAAAAGAAAAGAAAGAAGTGAAAAGAAAAGAATAGAAACAAAACTTAAGGGCACAAAAAGAAAACGAAAGAAGCACACCAAAAAAAGAAAAGAAAACAAAAGAAAATGAAAGGAGAGAAAAAGGAAAAAGAAACAATAGGAAACAATGAGAAAGGAAAAAAGAGACAGGAAAATAAGAACGAAAAAAAAATGGAATAGAATAGAATAAAAGGGAATACAATAGAATAGAATATAATAGGTAAAAATAGAAAATAATAGAAAGAAATATAGAACAATAGAAAAGAAAATAATATAAAAGAACAATGAAAAAAAAATAACATAAAACAATAGAAAAAAATAGAAAAGAATGGAAAAGAATAATAAAGAATAGAAAAGGAAAGAATAAAAAAAAATATTATAAAAAATAGAAAACTATAGAAAACAATAAAAAATAATAGAAAGGAGAAGAAAAGAGTGATTAATAAACACGAAATAAAAAAGAATGACATTAAAAAAATACAATTTAGATTAAAAATAAAAAAAAAGAGCAAAGAAACGAAACGAGAAGAAAGTGAAAAAAAAGGTAAAGGAAAAGAACTTAGGAAAAAGAAAAAAATATGTAAAAGAAAGGAAAAAAAATATAAAATGAAAGAAGAAGGATTTAAATAAGGCAATAATATAAAATTAAAAAGAATAGCAATATAAAAAACAAAGGAAAAGTTGAAAAAAAAAGAAAGGAAAAAATGAAAAGAAACGAATTAAGAAAAAAAAAAAATACAAAAGATTATCTTAACAAAAAAATAAAAGAAATAGAAAAAGAAAAAAGGTGTAGAGAAAGAAAAAAAGGAAAAGAAATTAAGGGATATAAATAAAGCAAAAAAAAGAGAAAGGAACGGGAAAGATCTTGAAATAAAGGAAATCTATGGAATATTAAAAAAAAAAAAAGGAAACGAAAGGAGAAGAATAGAATAAAGGTAAAGAAAGAACAAAAGGGAGAAAGGAAAGGGAAAAAAAGGAACTGAAAGAAATGGAAAAGAGAGGAAAAAAATTGATAAAAATAAAAAAATAAAGCAAAATGGCAGAAGAGGACAGAGATTAAGGGATAGGTAATGAAAGGAAAAGGAATGTAAAAAGATAACGGAAAGAAAAGATAGAAAAGGAAAGAAAAAGAAAGAAAAGAAACGAAAAATGAAAAAGGAAGGGAAAATAAAAAAAAAGAACTGACCCCAACGAAAGGAAAGTAAAAGAAAGGAAAAGAAAAGAGAAAAAAGTAAAAGAAACAAAAAGATTCAGAATGAAAGAATTACATAAGAAAAAAAATTAAAAAAGATAATAAAATAAAATAAGTAAGAATAACATTAAAAAGATTGCGAAATATTATAAAAGGAAAGAAAGTAACAAGTGGAAGAAAGCGGAAATATAGAAAAAGAAACGAAACGAAAAGACAGCGAAAGAAAGGAAAAGAAAGAAGAATAAAAAAAAACAAAAATGAAATAGTTAAGGACAAGTAGAAGAAAAAATGGGCATGAAAGAAAAAAAAATTAAAAGAAATGAAATGAAATGAAAGACAATAAAAAATAATGGAAAATAAAAAAATTAGGGATTGAAAAAAATGGAAAAAATAAAATAAAAGAGAAAAACATTTAAAAAAAATTCAAGAGAGAATGAAAAGGAAAAGAAGGAAAAGAATGGATAAGATAGGAAATTATAGAAAATAATAGGAAATAAACCGAAAAAAAATGAGTGAAAGACGAAAAATAACAGAAAAAAGTACGAGATAAAAAAGAAAGAAAATAAATTAAAACAAAGAATAATAAGTTAAAAGAAAGGAAAAGATAATAAAACAAAGGATAAAAATATAAAATAAATATATTAAATTAAGCAGAAGAAAACAAAGGAAAGAAAAAGGAAGAGAAATGAAAGTAAAGAAAAAGGAAAAGAAAGGAGGAGAAAACAGAGGATAGGAAAGGAGAAAAGAGAAAAAAATGGAAAAGAATCGAAAAAAAGGGAAAGTTTAAGAAAAATATAAGAATTGAAAAAAGAAAAAGGATGGGAGAGGAAATCAAGTGAAATGGAAACGGGAAGATAACTAAAGCAAAGTATGTCGATTTCCCCGCCCTAGAAAGCAAATGCATTTCTTGTTTGGTGATTAAATCACAATTTTCATAAAAAACTTGACAAGCTGCTTTATTACATGACTGATTACTTACGTTTCCTTACCTTCACGAAAACTCGAGCATGCAGTTTTCCTCTTAAACGAGAGATTTACACGAAAGTACAAACACTTGCCTTGTGTCATCTTTGAAATGTAAACAAACAAAAATCACACAAATTTCAACCGCATATCAAAGATACAGATACTTTTTTGTATCTCCTATTTTGTTTTTTTCGTACTTAAGAATTCTCTGTCAGATAACTTCATTTTCATTTAATTCGAAATCAACAAAAGCAATAACAAAAACAAAAGCATGCCAAATGCAAATGCAAAGTAGAAAAACATAATAAAATCAAGAGTCCGTGCTCACTATCATCATCATTTTGATCAACTAAATGCTTATTATTTTGAGATTATCTGCTAAATTTTTTTTAATTTTATTTATTAATTTTTTACTACTCAGCGTTTCGTTCCTTAGCTGCTCGTACGAGCGTACTTCAAGATGCTTAACATTTAATCAGAAAAATTAGAGTCAAATGCAAATACTCGTATATAAAGTGCGTGAGAATCGAGCAGCGGAGCAGTTGAGCAGCAGAGCAGCCAAGCAGCAGAGCATGTGTATTAGTGCGGATATATCTGATCCAAGCATTCATCAGTATCGTCAGCGAGCGCTCTACTATTTGGACGCATTCTATCCGTCCGTCATGATATCTGCCAGATTAACTGTGTGCGTATTTATCTTTGGATGTGCCACAAAACTCTGTTACGACAACTTTGCAAGTGTAAACAAAACGCTTCTTTCAACATTCATTTGGCTCTCAACTACGCATAGTTCCGTACATTTAGCAAAACATTTGCTAACATAATCGAGTTGCTTTGAAAAAACATTTGTATTTACATTTCTGTATGCACATACGCACTTACGCATCTCTACATCTGTATATCTGAACATGGAGCACACACGTACATATCATTCTGGGCAAATAGCATGCCAAATAAAAGTAGCTGCACAGTGGAGTAGGAACGTGAAAAGGCAGCAGATTATGCAGACAGTTGTCTTGATTTGGGCTTCAACACACTGCGCCTACATATAAAGGACTGTTGGCTTTCTTTATGAACGCGATATACTCCCACACAAAAGGAAGAAGGACAAATTCAATTACCATCTTTGCAAGACATCGCAATTAATATCCTCAAGAGAGCACGCCAATTTAATAGCTTCAATATAACGATTCTTTAAAGAATTTGCCTCAGCTAACAAGAATATTGCAGTCATTTAAAAATATACACTAGTATATACATATATATCCTTGATTCACCATATCGCTAACTAAAAAATCTTGTTAATACGTTGTTGTTCTCGCTGGAGTCAAAAATTAATGAAATTTTATTAATTTGCACAATTTATTTATACAATTTAATTTACATTATCCTTAAATGGATAGATTGTACGAGTATATAAAAAATTATTTTAAAAATGAATCCTAAAAAATAAGAAACTTTAAAAATCTTAAATAAGAAAAATTTCAGATTCTCATTTACTTTGCTGTTAGTAGACACTATTGCATCATTCAGCTCCATAACCTACCACAATAATAATCTTCTTTTTTAGTACCTCTCCACGACTACCATTGTATACTGAATGGGTATTGAGTACCTAATATATATAATTACTCCGAACGACTGAGAGACTTTGAGAGATTCTTTGACAATTATTAACCATGCTAGCATTAGTGGGTATTGAATCACGAACTTTCAGAATAACACTCCACGTAAGATACTGCAATTGTTCAAAAATGCATGTTAAAACGTTTTCCAAATTGATAAAAATATAAAAAATATATATTTCATTATTTACGATTCAATTTTTTAAATTTTATTTTGGAATAGTGTTGGTTAATCTATTACAATTAAATATGTAAAACAGTATTAATCAAATGTCAAAAAAAAACTATTTTACAAGCATTTATTCCTAATTCATAATATTTAAGGACTTCCTGTTAAATGAATTCTTCAATTTCACATGTTTCATATCGACTGTTGATTTTGAGATCCCCAAATTTCGTAGTATAATTGATATTGAAAAACAAATAGCCCCAAAGAAACAAAGAAAGAAGTTAAATCGCACAAAATAGTTGGCCAATTAATTTCTTCATTTCTTGATATTCAACATATATTGAACAAAGTGCTTTATCTAGTCTTAGGATATGTAGCATCATCTTGTCGAAAATTTAGCACTGAGGTGTCTACTCCTCGAAGTGCAGTCTATAAAAGCGCATTCATCATTTGATTACTGCGCACTACATTTACTGTTACTACTTCAGCAACATTATTTTAGTAAGAAGTATGAACCAATGATTTCCGGCTGCTAAAATCACACCAAACAGTGCCTTTGTTTGAATCATTCCAGAATAATCTTCTTGCCAGTTACGACAGTTCTTTTTATTTACTTGTTTATTCAATTTTAATGTGCTTCGTCACTGAAAATGGTTTTCATATTAAAATCAGTACCACTTGACATATCTATGTAGGTAAAAAGAATTAACAGTCTTCAACTCTGCATTAATTGGCAATAGTGTTGAATTTCGTGACAAATATTTCACAAAAATTAAGCAAACTAAAATTGTGTTGAACATTTTTCCTTTGCCATACTTTGGTCAGAGTTATCTTAAATCAATATTTGATTTGAAGTTCATACCAAAAGCTAACTAATTGCACTACCTCCGAAGAAATACAACGACCCGTGGACAAGACATGTTTCATGTGGCTGTAAGACCTACATTAACATGCATATTATTCTACATATTGTTAAACATGGATAGCTAAGATTTGTGGAACTTATAGTATCCATAGTGGACGTCGTAGCACAGTCATTAGTTTATTAAACTAACACTGAACTAATACGAAGAAGGTTCGAAGTTCAATATCCGCGGCGGTCATATCTTGCCTAGAACTGGCAATGCTAGCAAGTAATTACCAAAGACGCTCTCTAAAATTCAGTCGTTAAAAGTCGACTAAAAATAGTAGGTGCAAATATCCTTGTTAACTACACAATGATAGTGGTAGAAAGCCATATTTCTTGTAACGTAATAGAAATATGATCCATAACTTCAAATAAGTTCCTTTGAAATCAGAATCTGTTTATAACTGAAATTTGCTACTCAGAAACATATGTATTTGGTCTACAACTAAATTATTGCGGTTTTTTGCAACTTTAAAGCTTTATTCAAATAATTGGGTACAATTTAATTTATTCAAAATATTGTCTATCGTTAGAAACGACTTTTGCCCATCTTTTAGGCAGCATTCGGATTCCACTTTAAAAAAATTGCTGGTCTTATGAGGCGATCCAAGAATCGACCCAAATGTTACCTTCTTGAAAAACGATTCTGATGACACTTCGTTGGATTTACTAGAGAGTTGATATTTTATGTACGACATGTTATCGAAAGAACCTGCTTGTCGTCGTGTGACAGACTTGTCTCGGTCCAACTAATTCGTTACAATCGGCAGTTTACAGATGCGTGGTTCACAAAGAAAATATTTTTCAAATTCGCTCACAATTTTCTTGCATAATACCATACTTTGTATGCTATTGTACCGAAACCATGTTTTTTTGGTCGTTGTGCACTTTAGTATAGTAGTATAGCGCTCTCTATCCTTGTGTATTATTGTAAACAAGGGTATTGGGGATTTACTATGTATAGTAGGCTCCGAACAACTAAATATTAGAGAGTTGTTTTGGCAATTATTAATCTTGTTAGCGTTGACAGTGCCAGCCAAGGTATTACCGGCGCAAGTATTGAACCACGAAGCTTCAGTTCAGTAAACTAACGCCCGCCCGAACCGGTACAAGTAAATACATATATTTGACAGATCTTAATTACGTACATTATTAATAATGTATCTAAGTCAGTGCTTGTAATAACTATCTGCAACGCTTGGGTACGTCTTCATATTTGCATTTTATAAAAATTGCAGTTTATAAAAATATTATAAGAGTATTGTTACCGAATTTGGCAATTCGTTCCACTGTATTTTGTGTACTAATTTAGTTAAAAATATTTTAATAGGGTTACTCGTAAACATAAAAAGGTAAAAATTAACAAATATGTAAATGAAAATCCACACTGCCGAAGGTTGCTATGATGTTAACTTTCTTTGACTGTGGGTTTTCACGCATAAGTAGCGAACAAAATGCATAATACAGTAGAACATTTTATAGTATCTGCCTTAATAAATCTACTTAGTAAATAATATAAGACAGGTGAAAAGTTTTTGCTGTTCTTGTCGACATGTAGTGTGCACTCTACATGCTGTTTGGGGTACAAAATCTGAAACAAGCGGCATACAGAACACAACTCATTAGCTTGGGGAACAATAGTTGCGTTTAATTGTAAAAGAATAGGCGTAAATAGGCGATTGCATGCAGATTAAGGCAGCCGAGGTTGGAAAATCTGTCGAAAATGTGTGTCAACTTTTGAAAGCTCAAGGTACGAGCTCGTACCCAACACTGCTGCATTTACTGCAAAGGTAGTGCGCAAGGCATCTGACGAAATCAGCATGCATTTCCTATAGTGTAGTGCATGTTCAAATGTTATCAGAGCAAAAAGATCATCTATCTCGTAATCAGTAAATGAGCGTCTAGATATAATTATTAGCACGAGTACGAGCAAAGCATCAACAATGTCTGTGCGTAGTGCTTGAAAAGATTTTACTTTTTATTCACAAATTCGAAAGGATACTCGTGCGTTGAGTGGCAAAAGTAAAAACGCGGGCGTGTCGATTATATTTTCTGCTTTTTGCTGTTTTTTCTTATTTTCATGCTTTTCACGTGAAAATGTGAGCAATTTTCTGCAACAAATATTATAACAAACATGCACCACAACAAAATTGCTGCGAATTTAATTAATTTTCGCATTTAAGCTCTTTTCTAATTAATTAACAACAGCAACAACAGCAGCAGCAGCAGCAACAACATACACGTAATGAAAAGTGTTTTGATGCGGAAAAAAAATAAGAAAACAAAATAAAAAGTTTGTATAGTTTGTATGAAAAAAACTGTGAGTGATCCAAATAAACTAAACACGTACGTAATGGTTTAGTGCAGATCAGATCTGAGAAAACAGATGATCGGAGAAAAGCAGATCAAAGCAGAGCAGATCATCACATCGGAGCAGAGCACTTTCGGTCAGAATTTTCAACTCAAAACACTCAGAATTGCGCACTGAGCTGGTTCATTTTTGGTTGATTGTTGGCGGAAAGTAAGAAACCAAAAATTTGAATTAAAAAAAAATAAAAACATTTTTTAGAAACTAACTTATATCAAATCTTAATCAAATAAAAAAATTCAAAAAAATAAATATACACTGAAAAAAAGTAAAAGAATGAAAAAGAATCGTGTGTACACGCCGTCTTGAACAGAATTTTGTGGTTTACCTGCGTCGTCGTAGTCGTTTCAACGCCATCAGTTCATCACCGCCCATTGTGACCAAGTGCATCAGGTTGTTCCTTAACAAAAAAAGAAATAAAGAAGAGATTAAAAGCGAAATAAAAAAATTGTTAAATTCAAACGGAACAAATACCAACAAAACTAAAAGTACGCAAAGGAACCAAAACGCACAAAAGGGCAATATTTTTCGATTTTTCGAGCTGCAGTAATTTGCAAAAAATACAATATATAAACTGTATACGGGTATAAACTGTTGGCTTCAAGCATAAAGGGTTTGAAATGCCTAATAAACGTTGCCTAAGATACGTGAATACACAGCTGCAGATACGCAGAAAAGTGGATTTATTAAAGCGCGATTAATTAATTTCTTACGTTGTTTTTCAAATTATTTTCTTCTGTAATTTTTTTCTGTTGATTTCTTTGGCTTAATTTATGCCTATGTGCACGAGACTCAAAACGTTTTAATAAACGCAACAGTGCAACACATACGAGTACAGTGGCGCTGGCGTTGGCAGTCGCAAATACTACAAGCAACCTGTGTGTGTGTACTTGTTTCGTTTTTTTTTCGCTTAGTTTTTTATTGTTAATCAGCTAAATATACATAATATATAAGAATTAAAAGGATAAAAATTTATAAGTTTTTTGAGTGCAAGAAAATTTCCCAGCGCGGTAATTTTATAGGAATTATAAAAATTTTTGCTTTTTGTCGGCCCTTTTGTTGTTACTGCGGCTGCGTCTGCGACTGCGACTGCATTGCTTGCAACAATAAGAGCCTTTTTACATTAGCGATCTGTCGCAAGGCGATCTGCAACCCGATTGGCTAGAATTCAAATTTTTGAGAGTAACTCTCAATAATTCTCAAAAAATTTGAATTCTAGCCAATCGGGTAGCAGATCGCCTTGCGACAGATCGCTAATGTAAAAAGGCTCTAATGCTAAACTGTGCGACGCAGTTGGCATGGCTTGGCTTGGGTTGACTTGACTGCGTACGTAGTCACACTGAAAAAAAATATTCGACAAACGCAGTAACTTCACTGCTCCTGACATTGAGGTTAGTGAGCTCTTAGCTCTGCTGTGCGTTTGACGTTCCTTTCAATTTAATTTTTAAACATTTGATATTACATTTATTGTACTTATAAATTCCGTTTCAGATTCTAGTAGCAAATCGTTTTAGAAATTCATGTGATTTTTGTGTATATAATAATTTATATCAATTTCATATCAATTTTATGACAATTTTATTTCAATTTTATTTCAAGTTTATGAGATTCACTTGCCTTTTACACGAGTAAAAAATTGTCAACGCAAAACGTTTTGTTTTGTTTTGTTTTGAATTTAATTTCATTCAATTACGCAAAAGTAAAAGTGTTTTAATTTATTTGTTGTTTTTGCCGCTGCTGCCGTTGCTTGACTTTTGTTGTGCATAATGTATTCGTACGCACATGTATGCACACAATGACAAAATGTCATTGCTTTGTTGGCCTAAATCGCACTGGCAATCGTAATTGCTACTGTTATCGGCGTCGACATCGACACACGCAACAGCATCGAAAACCCAGCAGCAGCGGCTGAGCCAACGGTACGCAATCGCAAT
>JXPL01106270.1:0-14377 GCA_001015235.1 Sphyracephala brevicornis | reverse complement strand
CCGATGACGATGACGGTGACGGCGACGTCGAAGTCAATGACGTCGAATTTGATGTTGCAGCTCCATCTTTTTGTTGAGTTTCTGTATTATTAACAATAAATGCAAGGTTTGAAGAAACTAAGAAATTTGTACAAAGAAAAATAATAAAAATCATATAAAAATAAATCATACAAAAATAATAATTAATAAAAATACTCAGTAAATTACAAAATTTACTACATGATACTAAATAAGAAATTCAATTTAAAAAAGGCAATACATTTATGCAAAATTTACTTCTTGTTTTCTCCTTACAAATTATAAATTAATCTCCTTATAAACTATAATTATTAGTAAAATAAATTTTATCTTAATTCATTAATATAACAATTTCAAAATATAATTTAATAAAATCAAAATCGAAATCGAAACTCACCAGAAACGCAGTATTGTAATATTTCCTGACATTTTGTATTTGAGTTTACGTAAAATAGTAAATGATGTGCATTGACGCGATTTGATGGATGATTATTTACGAAGCACGTTGAAACGCTGTTATTGCTTAACGAATTAGCTGATAATGAGTGAGAAATATTGAATATTGCATCCTTTCTCTGTAAAGGTAGTTTGCTGTTTATGGAAACAAGAATTCGTTCATTTTCTAAAAGCAATTGCAGTACAATTTGTCGTGTAAAACCGGATATGGTTGACTTGGTAATTGAACAAGTGGAACTTCTAACTGGCTTTCTTATGACAGTTATAAGTAATGATGTCAGAGTATCTTGATTTTTTGGATGACATGACGTTACTCGTGAGAAAAAATTTATTGTAGCGCGTTCCATCTTTATAAACGCCTGCTGCAAGGGCTCCTCACCCATTGCAAATTGCAATGGTCGAAAATTGCAAAGCAAATCCAGCAATGGTTTCCAAAATACGGACCCTTGTTGTGTTCCCAACCAGTCGCGCATATGACCCTCAGCACAACATTCTGCGAAGAAATCAAGTATTTTGGGTACATGCGCACATGTAAGCAATGGTGGTGTAGCAATTGTATTTGAATCAACACATGTTGATTTATCAGTGTCTGTGAAACATGAACTTCTAGCAGATTGATTGGTATGCCTATATTGCTTTCTTCGTTTCCTAGCAGCAGCTGAAGCGCTAGTAGTTGGCTGCGTTTCTTGCTCTTCCTCTTCGTATAGTTGTACTATTTTTGATTCCTGCCTTATTGTTGGTAACAACGCACAGCAATACTCAAATAAAGCATGTGTTAACAACTTGGGCAACCCTGAATCAACTAATTTATATACGGCTACTGGTGATTGGCAAGCTAAAGCTAATGTCGCCAAATATGATGGACGTTGTAATAGTGTATTCAAGTTATCAGCTGCAACATGCTCAAACCATTCGCTTCCACTTATGCCCTTATTGTCGTCAGTAAGACCCATTTCTTCCTCACTTGAGCTTAGATCATCGGGAACAGTTGGCAACGATTGCATAACTTTTACATTTACTTTCAGTAAGAGTTGATCAAACAGATCTGGTTTTATATAACATAATGAGCACAGCAATGAATCAAATGCCACTTTTAAGGGTTCATCATGTCCCAAATTATCAATCCAATACACACAGGCATCAAAAATGTCATGATTTATTAATTCGTTCACATATGGTACTTGATTATTGGTATAAATGAACCATAAAATTGAAGCAATGCATTTAACAAAACCACTTTGAGGATTGTTACAACGTTGAGTGCGATTACTATAATTCTGACGCAATTTGATTACCCAATCCAATAGCAATGATATTTTATCGACAGTATAAGAATCTTTTGTCGTCGACAATTCATAGAGCAGATCACAAATGCTGTCATTAGTTAGTTTATAAACTGAAATAAATAAAAATTATTATAATTTAATTATTTTGCATTAAATACGAGAAATTTTAATCTAATTCAATTTGTTTACCTTGTGGTGCAGTATTCCAAAGTAAAATACGTATGAGCGATAAACACAATTCTCTATTGTATGCACCTAATTTAAGTAAAACGGTTTCCAAATTATGTTGAGCTCCACTTGGTATCATTGGCACGATATTCATTAACGAACAGCATGCCTCTAAAAATCCAGGATAAACTGCAGATGCCCCTATAATGTCTGCTTCCCATTTGGGATATGGCATTACAGCTGCTGCATTGAAGCATCGCGCCAAAATACTTATCCATCCAATACTTGTTTTTGCAAATATATCATTGTCGCTCGATTGGTCACAATTCGACGTGTTATTGCCGCTGTTGCTGGAATTTGTGTGCTCTGCAAATATTGTGTTGCCGAGAATAGCTATTTGTGAAAGCCCAATATTGGAGCTGTCCTTCGGTCTATATTTTGTGTGATAAAAATATAACATAAAGATTTTATATAGCAACAGAATCCACATACCTGTAAAGTCGTAACACAACACTGGTTGCGATTTCTGCTTTGGCCAACTTTAATCTTATACAAGTCATGCCGGTTGTAGTCAATGGTGGGCAGACTGGTATGGGTCCCAATCCATAGTCGCGTGATATTTCTAAAGCAACTGCAGATGGACAGGATGCTAGTGTCGGTGTATGAGGTTGCAATTGAACTTCTTTTAATAGTATTGCAGTTGGCAGAGTTATAGTTAAATCAACATGCGATTCATTTGGATAGAACATATAATTCCAAGCAGGTGTACGGGGTCTACGATGGGAGGCCAATGGGTTAGATATAAGTATATCTGCCGATTGAGCTGAATCGTTTTCTGTTGATATATTGCAGAACGGCGCAAAATTAATCAAACCTTCTTGCAAATAACGTGTTTGTGCACTACTAGTTGTCGGTTTTTTAACTGTGCTACTCAAGCCATTTTGTGTATGTATTTTGATTTTGGTATTTTTAGTCATGTGTTTCATTATTAATGAAATCAGACTAGGCTGTATATTGATTAAAATTTTATTGAGTTTAACTAAATTTTTGCATATGACATGTATGCCGCCTAGTTGGGTGAAAATTTGCACCGATGACGAATCAGACAAAACTTTCGACATGAATAATAGAAAAGGCTCTGATAACTGCAAACGTGGTAAATAATTTCGATTTAAAGAACCTTTATGAGCAAAGAGAATACATTTGGTAAGTTTTTTATATTTTTTTTAGGCTTTAAATGTCTTACTTGCTTCCAAATATTGGCAAATCGGCGCAATAACTAATCGTGGACTTGAAGCTTTTTCGCACAGCAAAATAAGCATATTGAAAACTGCATCCGCTGTAGTTTGTGGATCATCTAGGGAGACATTCGTATCGGGAGTCTTAAAGGAATACACAGGATTAGGTGATAGTAGCAGAGTAAAAGATGTGCTGGAGCAGTTTGATAAAGCGGACAATAGCCGTTTCATTGTATTCATGTTCTTATCACGAAGTACTGAAAATGTACAATATATGATGTATAGGTAAAGTTTTGTCTATATTTTAAAATTTCCAACCTGTATCAGCAATACATGGAGTCTTTTGTTTGGGACCGTCATTATTCAATTGTTCAGCTTTAGTTTCATCTGTTTGACATTCATTAGAAAGTTCTTTATCTTCTGGTATTGGGACTTCCTATAAATATAACAAAATATTTTTATTTACTACAAAATAATTTAAAATAAAAGAAATATTACACTTGGTTGTCGGGGAAGTTCTATTTGTACCAGCGATGATGAAAGTTTTAATAAGCTAATAATTAATGAGCTATCAGATATGGATGTATGCTGTTTTGTGTTATCTGAACCAAGCACATTAGCAAATAAACTGCAGAATGAATTCGCGGAATTGCTATTGTCGGAAATCCGTTGACATTGCAGTTTGTCATTATTAGATATGTTGTTGTTAACCAAGAACGCTTTAAATTAAATTATGAGAAAATTAATAATATATAAACTTCACCATTGTTCTGATATCTCATGGTACTTACAAACATTTTCTATTATTTTCAGAGCTACAATTAAATCTGCTTTATCGTTTGGCATATATAATAAATCACGCACTAATTGACTCTGCGCATCAATTGGACCCTGTTGAGTACAAATGGCACCACCAGGTTGAACTAACTGTAATACTACGTGCAGCAGAATATCTTTTAATTTGCGTTTGCAAGTTATAAAATCATCCGTCATTTCGCTTTTCTTATGCAGCCATTGTAACAATTCGTGCAAATGCTTACAGATTGTTGGCCCCGCCTGCACGTGTTGATATTTTGATATTAGTACATAGCAACAAATCTTAGTAATATTTAAAAAATATACTTACGCAACGATTTGATATAATAGTTGAACTCATGCCATAACCAGAGAAAAATCTTAACAACATTTTTTCAAAATTTTCGTCATTTATAATAATTTCGTTAATATGCGTCGAATCTGAATCATCATCACAAATGGCCTGCGAATTACAAGCTAAAAACAAGCACTGAAAACCTAAACACCAAGTGCGTAATTTGATATCATTATGCCAAGCCAGTGCAATCAATAGCCCTTGCACGGCATGAGCACCAAATGGAATTTTTGGAACATCGCTTTGAGAAAATGCACCATTACAGTTTTTATCAGTAAGCTCACCATTTAGAGTTAGCCACATGTGTAACACTTGTTCTAAATGTATCCACGTGTCCTGAAAGGAAATCAAAATATTCAATATATATAATATATTTACATATTTTTGAAAACGTACATATATACTTAAACATAATTTAAAACTAAAAAATACACAAAATGTATATTATTTAAAACAATACCTGCATATGAAGGTCTGCAAATATACTGTCGAAAACGTCCTTAAACATTTTATAAGTGTTTTGGGATTGATTATATTCTGCTGTTGACCAAATATCTGTTATATAATCTGGCCATATTGTTACTTCCGGGGTAGGTGTCACAAATTCATTGCCAAATATTTGAGGCAAAGATGAATACATATCCAGAGATGAAATCATTGTTAAACGACGAAGTTGTATCTCAGTATTAATACCCAAACCAATGTCTAAGCGTGCATCCATTGCACTTGATATAGACTTACAAAAATAATTGAACGTATTCTTATTAACTGTATTGTTATCCTTCTTGGCTGGGTTGGTACGTTCCATCAATGCCATATCATTGAGAATCTCATTGAACTCAGTATCATCACATTCAATCAAGGATGGCAAATGAAAATATTTTGCTATTTGATTATAATGTAAAAAACAATTAATAAATTCAAATTAGAACTATATTATTTTTTTTTAATTTTATTTAAATTATAAAATATTTTATTTTAGTAATACTATTTACCGTCAGAATATGGTATATCGCTGCCAGCCATCTGCAACGAACCCATTGGTTGCGACGAATACATTGCTGAAATTTTTTTAATAATTAATATTTTTAACATATCTTTAATGTAATCATTAAGCGAATTATGTTCTTACCTGAAAAATCAGAAAAAACATCTTTAGGTGACTGATCATGAATGATTTCAAGATGGCTACCAGATTCATTTGTAGGAGTAGCGTCATTATCCTTAAAATGCTTATCAGCGTCCAGCAAATCCTTTATATAAAAATAAGTGATGAAAATATATATCAATGCAAATTTTTATATTTTGAACTATCTACAAAACTCGGTAATTGTAATCTTTTTTGATACTACTAATAACTACTGATCATTTTTATTTTTCTAAAAGGAATATAGAAATAAGATAAAATAATCGATGGCCACTTCAACCTAAAAATTGGTTACTTTCATGACTATGCTTAACAATAATTATATATTCATTAATACCATATATAATTGAACTATATTTTAGAGTACATCGTAAGTGTATGTATAGTTCTATTGAACTGTTTCCCTTAAAAATAAGTTTACCTGTAGCAAACATGTTATTGCGTGAACAGCCCATGGGTGTTGTTGATCATTCCAAACTGCAAGGCGTATTAATTGCTCCAATTGTGCAGTTGTTACAATTTTTGTTAATTTCACAGCTGGGCGGCATGCCGATACCAAACGCGCAATTACCTATTAAAAAAAATTAATAACTTTTAAACTATTATTGCAATGAATGAATCAAACTCACCTTGCAGGTTAACAAAAATTGATCCATATTGCAAGTGAAGTCCATTTCTAGTAGCAATGCTATAAGACCTCTAATAACAATTAATATATTATACAATCTTATAGCTTTTAGTCCTTTGTCAAAGTTATTTTCAATATCTTGAGGTGTCTCCTTAGGAGATGTCTTTGGTAAAACATTTTTATTTGTTTGTTTAGAACTTTTTGGTTTTCCAGCTAATTCCATTAAAATATTAGGATGCTAAAAATATTATAAATTTTAATACGTATAAAACAAGTTATATTTTTTTCTTACATTTACCTCATTTTGAATCATGTAAATCTTTTTGCCCCAATCCGTATACGGTTGTACGTTATATTTATTATGTTGAACAATTCTTTTTTTATAACAACGCAGTTGTTTACTTTGAGCGTTAGAGTTTTGCGAACGAGTTTTGGTAAAATCTGTTTCACAACTCATGAAATCCCAACGATTTGTTGCTAATTAAATAATTAATAATTTAACATAATTTTTATTGTCATTAAAAATATGATATTATGTTTAATCCTTACATTTGTTTTTGTGATCATTACTATCATCCAAGCATACTGACAAAAACAATAACAACCAAGTTATCAATTGCAGGTCAGATTTTAGCCATAAACTGCCTGCAATATCCTGGAATTGAGAGGCATTATCATAAGCTTCTTGATAACGTGGTGAAATAGGAGCCAGTAATTTTGCCAAAGTTTTTAACACAGCATCAATTACTATAGAACGACAGGAGCCCATTGCAATGCTACGCCTTCCCAAATAAGTGAGCAAGAAAAATATACTAAAAAAAAATAATGTTAGTTTCTGTATTTAATGATTGAAATATTATTTTAAACTAACCGATCTTGGGGAAATATTTTGCAATTTTGTGATGAGTATAAATTGCAAAATATATCTGCCAAAAAGTCACCCCACCAACTTTGAAAACAACACATGCGTACCAGCAAAGAACATGTCGCCAATTGTATATGTGCATCACCATAAACCACAAGTGAATTAAATAGCATATTAGCTACATCAATCGTGAACAGTTTGTGTACGGGTAAGATATTCTGAAATAAAATGTTTTTATAAGGCGTTCATTTTTATTTTCACTAAACTCTATCGTTAAAATTTGTATTTTTATTGTTATTTACTTTAAGTATATTTCATTTTCTTACCTTTACTCCAAACTCAATTGAAAAATGCAGTAATATTTCCACTAAGCTTTGGCTTAAGACGCGCAGTTTATCTCGAGAAGTCAACTGTAAGATATTTTCTCTATCAGTTTTAATGGTATTAATTGTAGATGAAGATTTATCCAAACGATCAATGACATTACGTATCACATTTATTTGATGCTGCAACATTATGCATTCCTATTATAGACACAAAATATATATATAAAATTGTTGTTTTTTTTTTAAATATTTAATATTTATAATATTTTTTATATTAAAATCATACTCACTTCATATAAGGTCAGGATTTTGCCATTGTCCGTTGCATGATTTTCATCCTCACGGTGTTTATTAATAAATGCCTGCATATGTGCAACATTTGACAATTCGCTATTCAAAACAGGAGATAATAATTCCAAAAGTTTGCAACTAGCTAAACTATAACGACAGTGCACATCTTCATACAAAGCAGTTAACGCTTTTACTTGAGCTTGCAAATTGTTTGGCTGGCGTATAATTTTATTAACAAACGGCTCGCCATAACAATCACTTTCTAGCACCACTGTGTGACCATAAAAAGATCCAATGGGTATTTTACACTTAGTTGAGGACATGCCGATACGGCCTATAATAGTAATTTTCATAAAACGACATATTGGTGGCGGCTGTAAATCGGTCAAAACTAGTGTTTTAGTGCCAATATCATGTGTCACCGTTAAACGCACACTATCAGCATCTTCATCAAAACACCAAACATCTATATGCAATGAAGCTAATTCATCACAAGCGGGTATAACCAAGTCTGTTAGTAATATATGCGCCCCAAAGTCAAGCACTACATAACGTCGTGCACCTGAATGCATGCGATCAATGACAATCATTTGTTTCGGTGGAGGCAAGAGTAACTTATGCCATGGAAATACATTAGTCGTAGTGTTCTCTGTGAAAATCTGGGATAGCTGTATGTTTTGTTTTTGGGTGTTTCGCTTCTCAGATTTTTCATGCAATTTAAGGACTTCTTCTTTAAAATTTTTGAAATTTGTTTTAGTTTCATCCATTTTAGTAAGCGCATCTTCCAAAACTGTTAATTTAGCCTGAGTGCTCATAGCTGCATCTTTTAAGATATCACTTTTAGTACTTGGAGAACTTTTATCATCACACAATTCAATGTACTTACAAATGGCTTTGAATTTTGGGAGCATTGAATTGTATTTAGTGGCTGTTATCTGTGGCAAAGTTTCAAAGTCTAAGGATACAAAATATTAGTTTATTAATAATGTATAAAAAATTACACTGTTCTATTGGTTTACTTACGTGCAATCCCATTTGCTTTTTGTTCTAATTCTTTTAAAGGTTTCTTTAATTTTAAGTGTTTATCGACAATAATGTTTTGAACATTATTTACAATGTCCTGTATCTAAAAATAAATTAATAATGTAAACGCATATAATTTTCAATGCTGGTATAATCTTTACTTTATCAAGATCTGGGTCCTTGAAACCATCAACTGAAAGTGTTTGCATAGGTCCCATAAGTATATCTTCCATATTAATATTTGAGGTGTTAGTAGCAGATATTGTATCCAAGTTATCGATACGGGTAGCCTCAGATGTTACGGCACAAGAAAAGTGTAATTGCTCTACTTCTAGTAAACCACGTAATTGATTGCTTACACTTTTGCATTTGATTAAATGTGGGAATGTTCGAAAATCTACACTATCTATTTGTATGATATACAAAAAATATATAACATATACAATCTTTTAGTACCAAGTAATAAATAATTATTACCAATTGAACATAGTTTTTTTATATCTATACCAACTGCTTGTGTAGCACCAGCATTTTGACGCATTATATTTAAGAAAGTGGATGGCATTGGGTTACTGTTTTTGCTCATGCTTGGCAACTCGTAATCAAATATTTCAGGCTCAAAGGGGAAACCATACACACCAAATCTGTAGTTGCATTATTTTGGAGAAATTTTAAATCATATACATGTATTTCAATTCAAAGCAAGGCATCTTATTTACCTTGTCCCTAATAGTGCACAGTATGGATCCCAACGTCGCGAAATTTCTCCACAAATTTCAGTAAGTAGATGTATGCATAATTCAGAAATGTCATTATGTGAATCTGCGGTTGATGTAGCGCAAACCAATGTTGTAAACCAATGCACAACACTCCCATGTTTAGCATATGGTAGATCTCTAAATGTTATTGAAACAGCTCTCTTAATAGCAGTACCTAAAGAGAGTTCATTTTGCACTTCAACTGGCAGGTTGGAAATTCCTCTAGGTATGGAAATATAAAAATTATAAATATGTATTTTACAACAAAATAATACAATACATATTAAATTGAAATCTAATGATATACGTACTCTGTGAGTATTAGTACCAATTTGACGCATTTATGTGCAATAGATCGATCGCTATTAATGATGGAATAACGAATCAAAGCCTCTACGTACTTTTCAGCAACGCTAATACATTCTAATTGTTGTGCGGTCAAATCGGAACAAGCTGATAAATTTTTGTTATGTTGTGCTCTGATGCTTTCTGACTTTGACGAACGATATCTGTTTAATCTTATAAAATATATCCATGTTAGAATGTCCAAAGCCAGATTTTTTTCAAGTCTTCCTGTGTCAGGTGAACTAACAATTTTTAACAAGTTTTCCAACAATATTTTGCTCTCAAGCATTGCAATTCGTTGGGCACGTTCATTAGGAACGGTGTTTAACGTTTTTACACTACGTACAGATATAGAAATTTCATGTAACCAATCGCACCCTACAAAATAATTTTCGAATATTAATGTACTTCTATAAACTAAAATATAAACCAACACATATAAACCAAAAAAATATATAGCTTTACCACGTGTTTTTCCTTGAACGTCTTTGGTCGGATCCGTCATAGTCTTAAAATGCAGTAGGAAATTTCGTGTACGTGTTTTAAACAATTTCGGCGATGTTAATGTTACTACCCCACCTTGATCACAAAGATCAATGCACGAAGAAATTTCAATCGGGCCAACTAGAATATCCGCATTGTGGGTTTGCAAGTATTCATCACTTAGTACTGGATTCTCGTTATTAACTGAAAAATACAAATTTTAAAAAGTATTCTTTTTTACATTGTTGATATTCACCATCAGAATTAGGAGCAATTGGTTCAACAGTATTTTTACTGTTCTGTTGATAACAAGTATTTGGACCCTTCATGCGATAACCAAAACTGCTTGTATTTTGCTTTAGCAAAGTAACTTGTATAGCCGCAGGATTATGACACTGTTGGAATAATGTAAATTTCAAATCGATATGTCCTAATGAAACTGTTTGATTCAGATTCAATTCAATAGTGTGCTCATCCCAAGTAGTGCTGTAAAATGTTAAAATGATTTCATTAGGATCTTGTTATACTTATTATATTAATAATTGCATATTCCTTACGTATCGTTATGCAAACGCCATGTTTTAATATTTTGTATATTATCGCCATTATGTAAATATTGTGGCTGTTTACGTTGCTTTTGTGCTTGTACCAAGTCATTCCAACAGCTTGGTACTTCAGCTGTATAAGCACTAAGCTTCTCTTCAAATTTTGTAAGATCATAAAGTGTACGTAAATCCCCTAATATTAAACTATTTTTAAAAGCAAGACAATTCGCTGATGTTAATGGTGTCGGAGAAGGAGACAGTGTAGCACCGGTCAAATTATTTGATGGCGTGCAATCTACACCTAATACACTAGTACATGGCAACGGCGTTTTTACTAAATGTCTGTCAATTTTTCCGCTTTTGTCGTCTGTACTAAATGCAACAGATATATTTTCGTTAGCACCATCTGTCACGGAAATTTCCATACTTTCGTTAATATTATTTAATTTCGCAAAATTATTAGATTCCTCCTCTACTTCAAGCATTTCGTCTCCTGACTCATTATCAACATCATTAAATGAATAGAATATAAGCGATCCTTTGCGCGTGCAACCACACAAGCGATCCAGTGTACGGCAATAAGCAATGGAAATGAATGATTCATCGTTCACTTGAATGTCAGTAATGTGCTTGAAATCGTTAAGCGAATAGACTTCTATAGAACCATCACTACAGACAACGCACAAGGCGCCAAACTGAATTTTTTGAGAAACTTCCGTATTTAAATTCTCACGTTCAACAGGTAGTTGAAAATTTGGCAAGAGGCAAAGCTGTCGTGGTACTTTTTTGCGATTAAATGTCACGGCTAATGTGTACTCGGTGGATATTATTCCGTCAATGTAATCAAATACTAATAACTGAGCAACAACATCAGAATTAACATTTGTTGAATCTAAAAATTATAAACAATTAATAATTATTATCGCCTATAAGATATGAAGTTAATAAATAAATAGCTGACCTTCTAGCTGTTCATAATCCATTTCTTCTATTTCATCCATTTCATCCATTGTCGCCATAATGAGCTTTTGTTCATCTTTCGTAGAAAGCTGTGTTTTTTGCAACTTAACTAAAAGTTGATTGCAATCGCTATTTGTTGTCAGAATTTCGGCAATTTCAACAATTTCATTTTCAAAGTCATCACTAAAGGCATTCATGCGTTTTACAATAGTACAGGACTCAAAAATACATTCAATATCTTCACACACAGGTGCTTTAGATATTGTGTTCATATTATTATTGTTTAAGTTCGAATTTATATTTATGCTATGGCTTTTAGCATATTGCGCAGCTAAAAGCAACTTTTCCTTAAAATAATTTGCATCCATTTCAATATCCATTGGAGTTCCGTTTTCCATTTTTCCATCATATTGCGTTACACCCAGCAAAGAGGATTGCATTTGCGATAACTCATTATCAAATAAATCGCTTAGAGCGACAGAATTCGGTTTGTTAGCTGCAGGATCAGTATTCATAACACTAAGAGCCGAAACAAAACCATTGCTGTCAAACCCGTCAGCATATTTTTCGAAATTTGATACAATTTTATTATCATCATGTTGGACATACTTATTTGTCAGCTGTTCGTGAGCAATATCGTCAGGTGCTATAAGAGAGAAAAATAACTTTTATAAAATTTCACTCAAAATAAAAGATTAGGTCTCAATTATACCATTACTACTACTATTTGATGTTTTCTGTTGACTAACGCCCACACTGCAAGTGCCATTGTCCTCGGTACCTTCACTTATACGATCAGATTCTACAATATTCAATACGACCATACGCAATCCATGCTCACCAGTACTTTTTTGTATACTTAAACCAAGAATAATTTTAGAGCCTACAACACCAACTCTTAATGTTGATGAAGATATACATTGATTAACGCTAGTTGTACTCCCAACTCCACTACTTCCTATATGAGAATGCATTGCATTTATTTTACTTTGAGCACGTGCATTTGGCAATACGCAAATTGCTGTGACGTTTGCCCATTCATAACTTTCATCACAAATATCTTTCATTATGGTTGCAATATTGAATGTATGCATCAGTTTCAGATGACGTTCTATACTCCAAATAGATATATCACCTGTTTGTCTAGAGCTTGTGCATAGAACATTAGCAAATTCACTATTTGATATTACATCAAAGCCCATAGCAGGTATATTGACGGCAGGATAGGTGGCATATGTAACACTTAATGGCACATTTTGTGTATATTCTCCTTTTACATAGGGACACATTGGTGAATGTCTTTCATGCTCCCCCCATGGCTCATCAGATTTTTCCCAGCACACTAGGCAAACATTGCAGGTGAAACACATAGCACGATCTTCGCCAGTTGGAGATGGCTGATGATAGAAACCAGCTTGTGCCATTTGATCCGGCAGTGCCCATTTGTAGTCCATATGAGGCCATTTCTCAAATGTCTGCCGACGTACCGCTTCTGAATGCATCAATGCACGCTGCAAGTTGCTACATTGCCAACTAAGTTCGGGCAAACGGGAACCAGCAAGAAGATCGGTAAGGCGTTCATTAATAGCTGAAGCAACAGGAAGTGCAGGAATGTGTCGTTCAAGACGTTTTAATAACAGAACCACGTTGTTGGCAACCAGTTTTAGACTTGAATAAGGTAACTCTAAACAGACAGTGTTCCACTACAATAAGAAATAAACATTAATCATATATACTTCATATTTCTTAAATTAATTCAACTCACACGTTGTGCTTTTATGCCCTTTTTTGAATTAGCTTGAGCTTTCTCTATTTTATGTTTCAGTTCGTTACTAACATCTGTAGAACATTCAAAATCTTCTTGTTCTAGGTCTTTCAGACACTTCTGGAATGTAATTGCCTCAGACAATAACAATTCTAATTTAATATTATCATCATTTTGTAAAATGGGTGGTTGAAGAATCGTGTCGAAGAGAAGTACACCATTGTAGTCACCACGAAAACCCAAATGTTGACCATCCCAAATTAATATTTTATCTTGTAGTGTCATATAACGACCAAAAATATCCTTATCGCCATCTGAAATATAATAAATCATTATTTAAAATGTTTTTTATCTGAAAACCACGAATAATTACAAATAAATCATCTTAAAAAGTACGTGCAAAATATATAAATGTATATATGTGTACACTTATAATATATAAATATTCGTCGAACCACAATCAGAGAATTCGTCAGTTTCGTAACGATCCCCCAGCCTCCATATTCGCCACAAGGCTCCGTGTGACTTTTTCCCATTTTCCAAAAATAAATAGGGCCGTCGTTCTACAAGCATAGCTGACATTAAAAGCGCATCGTTGAAAGAGCAAAGGCTATCCCAAGGAATTTCAGAAATGTTTCGAGAATTGGAAAAAGCACTGGCACAAGTCCATAATATCTAATGGGGACTATTTTAAATGCGACAACGTTAATGTAGACGAATAAATTTTTTTTTCAAAAAACGAAAATTCCCGTTATTTTCTGAACACACCTCGTATATTATCTTATATTTATATAAATATAAATATTTTATATATATATGTATATATTTTATATAGATATTTTATATATGTATAAACAGTCGTTCATGTTCGCGCTGAAATTCCAGTGAATCGTTTTATGGACCATACTGACTTTATACCACACCG